>JAJJMA010212539.1:0-10074 GCA_023529015.1 Papaver nudicaule | reverse complement strand
ATGGTTAAGCTTCCCGGATGCGAGACACGTGTTCCGAAGGGTTTTACCCCCTACAGTTTGCCTTTTTCCTTGTCCGAAGATCGAAGATATTTGGAGAAGGAAACTGATTTGGGTTTTTCTTCTGCTCAACACGTGTCCGGTATTTTAACTTCTTTGGCCGACACCTGTGGTTTTTAATGATGTTGGAATCCCTACAACTACCTTTTACCGGCTGCGCTTGTCTTGTGCCCTCTTATTTAAACTATGTTTACCCCTTCTTTTTCCTTCTTTAGTTTCTTTGACTTTCTTAGCGCTCCTCAGTCTCCCTTGTTAGATCTGTTGTCTTTCAGACTTCTGCAGTTTCTTACTTTCTTCCTTGTTTATTCCTCCTTTGAATTAATTTTCAAATTTCTGAAGTGAATATGCAATCTGGTGGTGACTCTTCTCGAAAGATGGTTAATCTTCAAGGATCTACTTGGGAAGAAAAAGCCAAGGCTTTTGGTTTTGATGCAAGTCTTTTCCCTTGTAGGAGTTTGGGCCAGGTCGATTTATCTCCTGAGTTACTTTCTTCTCATCAGTGTAGTGACAGGAAACTGATTGTTTCCGGCGAACAACTTGGTTCCGGTCTTCCGATTCCGTTATATGACCCTGAGAACCCTCTCTTTTATGAAATTTACTCTCAAATCAATCCTCCCTGTGGCGTGATGCAATTGGACGGAAATTCAATCCGAATTATCCGAGAATGGGTAGCTCGTTCGACTGGTAAATCTTTTTATTATGAAAAACTTCCTGAGGCATTCCAACGTTCACCAGATTTTTGGACTGTCGAGAACTTTTTTAAGTACTACAAAGCAGAAGAGGGCTTGCCTGCATCGAGAGTCCCTTGGGGCGTAAGCTTGGTTAAGTCTTCTGATACTTCGCACGTTATGAGCGACGTGTATTCTCTTGGGTCTGCAGCGAATGCTCTTCTTCGCAATGGTGAGGCGTGGTTTTCTAAGCCTGTCCTTATCGAAGGTCCTGTGCTTTTCGGTTACGAAGATAAAGAGAGAAGAGTTGAGCGAACGAAGTTCAGAAAGGATCACAAGTTTTCTGTTGTTGAATTTTTCAGGGTTCGCTTCTCCGAAGAGAGACGCGAAAGATCTCAGGAAAGAATAGCTGCTACTGAAAAGAAGGTACTTTGTATGACACGTGTGTATAAGTAGGTGCATGTTCCCTTGTTGTTTTTCTAATGTGATCTTTTTTCAGAAGCCTGAGTTAGGAAGCCCACAAGTTCGGGAACAGACCGATTATTCAAAGAAAAGAAAGGAAGTTTCGAAGCCGAGTGATGAAAAAAGTCAAGATAGCCCGGTGAGAAAATACTATATGCCTCGGTTGTTTTCTAGGTATGGGTATCTGCCTCTGTTTTGGAACCTGACTATCTTGACTATTTTGTAGCAGGTGAAAGTGCTCCGGGTTAAAGAAGGTTCGATGAAGTTCTCTCTGAGCGATCCTAATCGAGAGAAACCTGTTTTTAGTTTGAGTAAGAATCTTGTGCAGACCCTTTCCCGAACCGTTGGTTCGCAAAGGTCTGCTAGAAAGGTTATTGACAAAGGTGCAGTTTCTCTTGTTGTGCCCTCGGGAGGAGTCAATGGTGAAAGCATTGAGGATGTGAAGGTTGAGCCTCCGAAGAGGCAGAATGTGGTGCCTGCTAGTGAGTCAACTTCTCAGGACGTTGTTATGATGATACACTCCCAAGCTGCTATACCGCTACAAGAGCCTGTTGCTCCATCAATTGCTGATCCATGCCCGTTTAACAGAAGCGCTGATCAGAATGTTTCTAGTGATTATTTTGTGGATTCTTCGCTGAGGCATCCTACTGGTCCTGTTCCTGCTTTTTGTTCAACTCCTGTTGGCTTTGTGCGAAGGCCTTATTCGGTAGAAGAGGCACATAAACTTCTTGAACGAAGCTCTATTCCTGGCCCTTATGCCGAGGATCTTTCCGAACATTTGAGGGCGCATGCGAAGGATCCTTTGAAGAATCCGCTAGATCCTGCTTTTGTTAAGTTTCTTGCACAAGCGTTTTCTGGCAAGTGGGATAGGGATGTTCTTGCTGCATATCCTTCGCAGCATCAAGCTTTTGTTGAAGCAGTAAGTGTGTATTCTTGTTTTTATTTATTTCCATGTATCGGAAGCTTTGTGATGACTTTGTTTTTGTGCTGTCGTTTGTAGCAAAAGCATCATGGGGTGTACCTGGTGGACTTGAATGAGGTAAAACGTCGTGAGATCATCCGTCTTGATGCGGTTATTCAGGGTTTGGAAAGGGAAAAGGGTGATCTCTTGAAACAGCTTGAAATCTCTGTTCGGAAACAAGATGATTATGGGCGAGAGCTGGAGGCCGAGAAGAAGCAAGTTTCGAAGCTTAGCTCCGAAGTGATTGCTAAGGAGAACGATCTTCGTCTTTCGCGAAATGCTTGCGAGGAGAAAGATTGTCAGCTCGCGTCTCGCGACAAGAAAATTCGGGAGCTTCAAAGTCATATCGACGGGGAGGAAGACCGAACTGCTTTGTTTAGTCGTCAGCATATAAGAGTTGTGTTTAGAGATTTCTGTATACAGCCTCCCTATTATGACGAAGGCGCGAATGATGCTGATGTTTTCCTGGAGTCCGATAAAAGGCTTATTCCTTGTGGTTATGCGAAGCAAGCAATGGCACAACTAAAGGTTGCTATGGAAAATGGTGAGCTTGATCGTGCGGAGGAAGAAGGCGAAGGTAGTGAAGGTGGTGTTGACAAAGAGAAGCGTGGTCATGATTTGCCAGAGGGGAATCCCAGTAGAAATATGGGTGAAAAGATCGGAGGAAGTGAGGATGCTAAGGCTCTTATCCCACCTGCTGGTGTTTCAGAGACTGAAGGTTCCCTGATCAATGGTCGAGATGCTTCGACTGCTCAAAGTACTGCTGCTGGTGAAGCTACTGCCATCAAAGAAGTTGCCAAGAATGCTTGAGTGAATGATACCCTTCTTAGCTTTCTTTTATTTTTCTTTTGTTTTGAGTAAACTCAAGTGTAGCTTTGTTGGTTTCGGATTTTCCTTTGAAGTGTGTTTGTTTCGCTACCGCCTTTCTTTTCTAACTAGTATGGTTACTTGAGGTGCAACTTCGGGGCTTACTTCGATGTAGGAGATAGTGAACCAAGCTAGTGGGGGCGTACGGATCACCCCTTCCAAAGGCTTTAAGCTACTCGCCCTGGTTTTAAGCAAAACACTGGCTATTGATGTCGTGAACATCAGCTTCGTTCTTAATACATTAGGTAGGTACCGAAGATATTTGCTTATCTTCCTAGAGGGCATGGTAGTGCCCTGATAGCCTTTAGCCCAAGTATATGCAAGAATGTTAGCATGATGTCCCGTTTTTCAATAATAAAGTAACTCAATGGAGGAGTGCCGGTCAAGGCTGGAGCTTAGACATGGCACTTTTCTCTTATCGCGGCCTAAAGTTCGACCTATCGGAATCTTTAACTGTCCTCCCCCAAGACATAGTTCGTCTTGAGAGGGGTCCCTTGACTGCGTACTTCGTCGTTGGTTTTGAAGACGAAGCAGCTGCCTCGGGGTTCCATCTTCCTCTATAGGTAGATGTTAATCCCATTTATCATCCCCTCGGCGCCCGAGGACGTTTACTCCTCGTGGCCGGTTGGTAGTGAGTACGAGTGTATCGTTGGCTTATGTAGCCTTGATTCCAAGTGTTCACTACTAACGGGGTGTCTTGTGGGTAGAGGACCGTGCCATATAATTCGTAGGGCCCTTACGAATTATATGAGCATCAGCTCTGAGCCTGAAGTGTCAGGTCGTTTTGGCGTTTTTGCCTCGGCGTTACAGCCTTTTTGTTTGTTGGCGTTTTTGCCTCGGCGTTACAGCCTTTTGAAGTTTTAACTCGGTGCTTTCGTCGTATAATTTTCTTTTATTTTGGAGATGCACATTACATTCATGCGTAATACTTCCTTATATATTTGGCGTTCCATGCATTGCCGAGTCCGAGACCGTCTTTTTCATCAATTAGCTTGTACGCTCCTTTTCCCGCCTTTTGTTTGATTGTGTACGGGCCTTCCCATATTGGTTCTAGTTTTCCCGCGTTTCCCTTTTGATAAGGCGGTATTTCACGTAACACGAGCTCGCCAGGTTGGAATTCTCGTTCAATTACTTTTTTGTTGTATCCTCGGGCAGCCCCTTTCTGGTAGTTAATGATGTGTTGCCGAGCTTCCTCCCTTTCTTCTTCGAGGTCATCCAATTTTGCGTATATTAAGTCTGCAGATAGGTTCTGTTCCCACGCTTTGTATTTATCTGTTGGTATCATTATTTCCGTAGGTAGTACTGCCTCGGTCCCGTATGTTAAGTGAAAGGGAGTCATTCCCGTTACTCGCCTTTGTGAGGTTCGGAATGCCCATAGCACATTGTGCAGATGTTCGCACCACTGCTTCTTGTGTGGTAATACTCGCTTTTTCAGGTTGTCTCCTATGGTTTTGTTTGTTGCCTCGGCCTGCCCATTACTTTGAGGATAGATTGGCGTCGAGGTACCAAGTCTTACGTTGTATTGATTTAGAAGTTCTTTAACTTCAGCACTGAGGAATTCTTGTGCGTTATCCGAGACTATCTCCGCAGGTACTCCAAAACGACAGAATATATTCTCCCAAAAGAAGGTGAATACTTCTTTTCCCGTATGGCTTCGCAAGGCTTTGGCTTCGATCCATTTGGAGAAGTAGTCGGTTGCGACTATGATATATCTTCGTTGCCCTGTTCCTGGGATAAATGGGCCGACAATGTCTACCCCCCATTTGGCGAAGGGCCATGGGCTTAAGACTGAGTTCAGGTTTGTTGCTGGTGCATGGATTCGCTTAGCAAATCTCTGGCATGGATCACATTTTTGGGAGATGTTCTTTGCGTCGGCGTGCATATATGGCCAATAGTACCCTTGGGCCTTTGTTCGTTGCGCTAGTGCTCTGGCACCGCTGTGGGTACCTGCCTCGCCGCTATGCAGCTCTTTCATTAGTGCTATTCCGTCTACTCGGTGCACACACCTTAACAATGGTCCCAAGAAGGACTGTCGGTGTAAGATTCCATCTATGAGTCGGTAGTTAACAGATCTACTAATCACTTTGTGCGCTTCTAGCGGATTGCTTGGCAATTCTCTGTTTTCCAAGTACTTCCTTATGGGAATTCTCCAGTCGTCATGCTCTTCTTGGATGGCCATCACCAGCTCTCCTTCCTCGGCTGCTATCGATGATTGCTTCACTCTTCCAATTTCAATGGAGATTATGTTTTGATCTGTTACCTTAGAGGCAATGAACGCCAAAGCATCTGCGTGCCTATTGTCTTTTCTGCAAATGTGCCGAATTTTGAGATGCGGAATTTTCGACATGAGTCTTCTTGCTAACTTTTTATACTTAGATAACAAATCATTAGATTGGTAACTCCCGTCTAGCTGTCGTACAACCAGTTGTGAGTCCGTTGTGATTCTTGCTTCCTGGATTTCCATGCTAATCATGTGCTTTAAAGTATGAATTAGTGCTTCATATTTTGTTTCGTTGTTAGTTGCTTCGAACTCCAACCGTAGTGCAAAGACAGTGCGCTCTCCTTCGGGTGACGTAAAGACTATGCCGATGCCTCGACCATCGCTATTTACCGATCCATCAATGAAAATTTCCCACCTCCGAGGATAACACTGCTCTAGCAGGTCTTCGGGGCCATCATCGTCTTCGATCCCCAATATTGGTTCATCTTCGTAATCTTCTTCTATTGGAAACTCAGCCAAGAAGTCTGCAATGATCTGGGATTTTAATGCCGTTCTGATTTCATATTCCACGTCGTATTGTCCAATTTGGGCGTTCCACCTCGCGATTCTTCCTGCTGCCTGGAGATTTTTCAGAATGGACTCGATTGGTGTTTTCGTTAGCACAATTATTTTGTGGGCTTGAAAGTAAGTCCGAAGCTTCTGCGTTGCTACTACTAATGCGAGAATTAGCTGCTCCAATTTGGTGTAATTCTTCTCAGCTGGAAAAAGAGTCCTGCTGATGTAGTACACAGGTTTCTCTTCTTCTTTGGTTGTTACTAGCACTGCACTGATGGCGTCTTTGTTTGCGGCGATGTATAGTTTCAAATTCTCGTCTTTCTCTGGGCGCTGCAGGGCTGGTAAGCTTGCTAGGTAAGTTTTGATCCCTTGAAAAGCGGCCTCCCTTTCGTCTGTCCACACGAATTGTTCTCCCTTTTTCAAAATGCTAAAGAAGTCTTTACATCTGTCCGAGGATCGTGCAATAAATCTACTAAGAGCAGCCAATCTCCCGTTTAAAGCTTGTACCTCCTTTATGGTTGCTGGCGAAGGCATTTCTCGGATTGCTTGTACCTTTAGTGGGTCTGCTTCGATGCCAGTTTTCGTGACAATGTATCCCAAGAACTTTCCAGAGGTCACTCCGAAGATGCATTTTGCTGGATTTATTTTCATGTTGATCTGTCGCATCTTCTCCAGTATTTCTCGAAGGTCTTTCACATGGGTGCCGGCTTTTTTGCTTTTGACAAGCATGTCGTCCACGTACGCTTCGACGGTCTTTTTTAGCCAAGGACGAAAGATATTCTCCATGGCCTTCTGATACGTAGCACCGGCGTTCTTTAACCCGAATGGCATTCTGGTATAACAATATAGCCCGTTGGATGTTAAGAACGCCGTATGTTTCTGATCTTCTTCCGCCAAAGGAATCTGGTTGTAGCCAGAATAGCCATCCATGAAGCTTAGCAGTTCGTGGCCGGCGGTTGCGTCCACCATTTGGTCTATGCTGGGTAGGGGATGGGGATCCTTGGGGCACGCCTTGTTTAAGTTGCTGAAGTCGATGCATATGCGTACTCCTTTGTTTTTCTTCGGTACAATGACCATGTTGGATATCCAATCTGCGTATTGTATTTTCTTGATAATTCCTGTTTCAATCATCTTGTTTAACTCTACTTCGACTGCTGTCTGGTATACGTCTGCCAATTTTCGAGGTCTCTGCTTGAACGGCCGTACCGAAGGGTTTATATCTAGGTGATGGCAGGCCAAGCTGGGGTTTATCCCTGGCATCTCGCTCATTTTCCAAGCGAAGATATCAGCATATTCCTTCAACAGATCTTCTAACTCGCCTCGCTGCTCCTTTGACATTAACGTTCCAATTTTTACGATCTTCGGATTTTCACTGGTTCCGATATTTATCTCTTCGGTAGGCTCTGTTGGGGTAAAATTCGGAGTGTCGTCGTTCATGGCACTGGGGTCCTTCGGTGCTTCCTTCGTGATTATCTTTTTGCCTTGTATTATTTGATTAATTTCCTCGTGAATCATTTTTTCCTTTTGTTGCTTGTATCTTTCTCTTCGGTTACGCCGCGCATGTTTTCTTTGGTCGATGTCCTTCTCGTGACATGCTTTGGACTCCGAGCCCTCGCCTTTGATCTCACCAATACCTTCGGGAGTTGGAAATCTGAGTTTCTGATGTAATGTAGATGGTACCCCTAAGATTCCATGCAACCATGGTCGTCCCAAGATTGCACTGTATGGTGATTCTATGTCCAGGACACAGAATGTTGTCTTTAGCTCCATTGACGCCACGTATACTGGCAGTGAGATATCTCCCTTTGGTTTTGACGCTCTTCCATTGAACCCGTAGATGGTGTAGTCCGAGGGTATCAATGGAGTGTTCGAGAAATATTCCCTGTATGCCATTCCGAATAATACATCTACCGAACTTCCTGGATCGATCAGAATTCTTGGCACTGTTGCCTTGTTTATGTTCACCGTTATCACCAAGGGATTATTACTTGGGCCATCTTCAGGAAGATCTGCTGCCGAATAAAGTATTGGTTTTAGTTGCCACGGCTCGAATTTTCTTGCTTCGGCGACAATCAATATTTCTTTCCCATCTTTGTCTCTTTTGTGAATTCTTCCACCAAAACTGCTACTTCTTGAGCTGACGCTCTCCCTTGTATGAATCATTGAACTGCAATGGGCGACCTGCATTGGCACTTCGTTTCGCGATTTTATTTTGATGATCTGCTCTAAAGACCTTACTTGCTGCCTCGACGTCTGGTCCGATTCTGGGGTCATTTTTGGTCACCTGTCAAGAAACAAAAAACCCGTGAGGTCCAAGGCGGCTAGCGCAGTGTACTTTGTCGGTCATGTAAATCTACTCTGCAACTAATTTTTTCAGACGAATTTTAATGTCCCTTTTTCCCTTTTTAGATATATCCTCAACTACCTATTTTGTCTTTTAGCTCAAATCATGCCTTTTCGTCTAGTTCTTTTGTGAAGTTTATAGCATGAAATTAGAGAACCTTAAAATGGACTTTTATGTATAGCATGAAATTTGAAACCCTAAAATGGATTTTGATGAATAACATGATTTTTGAAACCCTAAAAATGGATTTTGATGAATAACATGATTTTTGAAACCCTAAAAATGGATTTTGATGAATGATATGATTTTTGAAACCCTTAAAATGGATTTTGATGAATAATATGATTTTTGAAACCCTTAAAATGGATTTTGATGAATAATATGATTTTTGCGATTGCTTGTATGCTCTGCTACAAGAAACTCTCTCTCGGACATTGACCTTGCCATGCCGAGGGTTTGAGAACTTTTTAATGGATGATTTTATCATCTGATGTTATGCTCAAAAAACTCATAAACACACCAAAGCCTTTAAGGTCTTTTGGATGCTTAAGGTATAGGAGCTGTTTTTCAGAAATCTAGCTTTTGAAAAATCTTTTGAGAAGATTAGAAAGAAATAATACAACAAAAAATTTGAAAATCCGAAAATTCACAGGCAAACCCTAAGTTGTATTAATCATCCCTGTTTCTAGCGCCAAACTGTACGAGTAGAAAATCTGCATAGGTACACATGGTACCACATCCATCAGATCTACACGCACATACAGATTATAGTTGAGATTCAGTGGTACGAAGACCACAAGAACAGCACCGAGGATGCTGTGAACAGTAATTAAGGACATATAAACAATGAAGATAAGATATAAGAAGACTTTCTATGTATTTCTAAATGCTGAGATTACATGAATAAAACCCTAAGGAACCAGAGGATTACAAACCTAATCTCTCTCTTGCTACTTAGGCTCAACCCAAAGAGAATCCAACCCTTACAATGTTTTCCAAGCTCGCCTTATATAGGCCGAGCTTGGGTGGTTTACAGCTAATAAAGACAAAAGACTCAATCGTGGTGGTGTCAGTCCCTGTCAAGTAAGGCGGTTTATGCTCCGAGGCTTCGGTCCGTTGTCGTAGTCCGAATCCTTTTCCCTGCAGCTTTTCTCTTCTTTCCTGAGCAGGTCCAAGGTCTCGCTGCTAGTCTTCTCGGTGTGGCTCTCTCGGCATGGTTAAGCTTCCCGGATGCGAGACACGTGTTCCGAAGGGTTTTACACCCTACATCACCAGTGTTACTAGTCGAGAAGAAGGATGATTCATAGAGGTTCTGTGTGGATTATAGGAATTTAAACAGTATTACTATTAAAGATAAATTTCTTATACCAGTAATAGATGAGTTGTTGGATGAGCTTCATGGTGCAGTAGTATTCTCCAAGCTGGATTTAAGATCAGGCTATCACCAGATAAGGGTACACCCTCCTGATATTCCAAAAACTGCCTTCAGAACTCATGAGGGGCATTATGAATTTAAGGTTATGCCATTTGGGCTCACTAATGCTCCTGCTACATTTCAGGCTTTGATGAATGACATTTTTCATCAGTACTTAAGGAAATTTATTCTTGTGTTCTTTGATGATATCCTAGTATACAGTCCTGATTTAGGGACTCATCTGACTCATCTTCAACTCACTTTAGATCTTCTTCAACAACATCAACTGTCAGCAAAAATGTCTAAGTGTTGCTTTGCTCAAGCAGAGCTGGAATATTTGGGACACATAGTCACTACTGAAGGAGTTAAAGTTGATCCTGAGAAGATTGCTAGCATGGTTAATTGGCCAATTCCTACTAACATTAAGGAACTAAGAGGGTTTCTAGGGCTCACTGGTTATTACAGGAAATTTGTAAAGGGTTATGGCCAGATCAGTAAACCACTATCTGATCTCCTTAAAAAAAA
>JAJJMA010212537.1:0-14099 GCA_023529015.1 Papaver nudicaule | reverse complement strand
CATACATAAAAAATGCATCAGACAAGAGATATCAATACGAATAGGAAACAGTTCTCTATTTGGCTGTGCAATGCAAAGGAATAAACATGGGATTCCTTTAACCTTCTCAAGAGTTTCAACTAGAGATGGTTTTTTCCTTTCCGTAAACCACTGAAATGAAAGTAAGGTATGACCATTAGCTAATAACAAAGTCAAAAAACCAATTGAATCAGGAACACAAAAGGATAATCCAATTAGATGATAAGTTCTGACCCAAGATGAATTATAACAATGTGTGACAATTAGATAATACCGTTTCTTCCGACGCCATTCACCTTTAAACTACGAATCTCATTATTCTCATTCAATTAATTATAACCCAAGATGAATTAATGAGACACCATCTAGTCAACATTTCATATCAAAGGATGGTAGACATGGTACCAGAAAATGCTACGAATCTAAAAACAAACCATATGAATCCCAGAGCCAAGAGATTAAATTCTACATACAAATACCAAAACTAAAAATAAACCCTAGAAAATTAGTACAACCAGATCTGATGATAAACTGAAATCCAATGAAAATCAAATCAGTTTTTGTAACCCCAGAAAATTGAATGAGTAAAGAGATTGAGATTGGAGAAGGGATACATACAAATCGACAGGAACGTCTTCTTCTTTACGGGTACAATCAGAGGAGGGTTTATATTTGATTTCAATAGCAAATCAAAGGTTACAAATTAGGGGTTTTCACTTAGATCTGATACATGGGTTTCGATTTTGACTTGGGGGTTAGCTTTAGTCGTTTATTCATGAAAGTAGAGGTTCGACTTGTGAGATTTGGCCGGGTTGAGAATGGAAATGAGATGGATACAGTTTTTCTACAAACAAAATAGAAAGATAAAAGGGTTATTTAATGTTTAATGTCGATGGTGGCTTTGCAGACCTGGTAAGAGGTGGAGGAAGAAGATAAGGGTTACACTCGTAAATTACAATAATATTTATTACAAATTGGGAAAAAGTAAAATAAAGGTCGGTCAAAACTTTGACTTTAACAGTCAACGGCGCATCCAGGTACCAAAGCTTAATAATGAAAATGTTGGGTACCAACGCTATTTTTGGACATTTGTTGGGTACCAATGCGGAAAATCTATTTTACAGTAAAAAGACATATTAGCCCATGAAAGCGCAACGTTTTTTGGTATTCCTTAATTAATTAAGAATTAACAGTTTTTTGTAGCAACGTTTTTATAATTTATAAACGTTGCTAAGCCAAAAAACAAAGGGCTATTTAATGTTAGGTACCCAACAAATGTCCAACAAATAGCGTTGGTACCCAACATTTCGAAAATTAAGCTTTGGTACCTGAAGTTGACGAAGACCGTTAAGTCAACATGTTGACCTAACTAAAAACAATTAATATTAGTAACAAAATAATTATTTACAAAAGCCCCATATTATCATTTGATCCGACGGTCCTAAATAAGGGTCCTAGATGCGAATTGAGATTGTACATAGCCGGCCGGACACCGTTCTTCTACGTCTATGTTCTTCATCGCCATTACTCATAGTACTAATAATCATGTCAAAATCACTAAACACCATTATTATCTATTACCATCACGCACCACTGCCCAAACTTAAGAACCCATTTAATGAGTTTAATTTCAAAACTCGTATGAATTACCAATCAATATCACTCAAGTAATCAAACAAAAACCTAAATCCGACCAGAATTCAATCGGTCTTCCCCCTTCCAACTCACCCGAAAAAGAAGATGTCGAGCCGAAATCCTAATTGCAATGGAGCTCAAACGCAAACCTAAATCTAAGCTCAAAAAATGCTCTAATTAAAAAGATTCAAAAAAGATCTTTTGATTCTCTTATCCCGACTTCAGTTATATACTGTTGTTGGTGTTTTCTTGGATAATAATCATAATATCACTCTTTGGATTGAGCTTTTCCTTCACAGCGTTGGAAGGTTTGTAGTTTATTATTGTAACAAGGGAGCAGTAGCAGTTGTGTGAATGGAGTTTCTGGTTGTGGTGTGAGGTGAAGAAGAATAATGTGATAAGGTTTATTAGGGACACATTTGTAAATTTGTGTGAGTTTTTATCGAAAATTAGTAAAAATAAAAAATAACCTGGTCAAACCGAGATTTTAACAGTCAACGGCTAGTCTAGGTACCAACCCTTAATATTCGAAATGTTGGGTACCAACGCTATTTGTTGGACATTTGTTGGGTACCAAACATTAAATAGCCCAAAAACAAAATGTTGTTAAAAACCGGATCTGGCGTAGTTAACCTACATGTTCACTTAAGCTTAACACACAAGGCTTGTCCATGTCTGCGATGATACGTTTATGCGGAACGTTAGCCACATTGGACCCGATCCCACTTCCACCTAGGATCGTTCTGGCCCGTCCAACAAAGCCTAGGAAGTAATGTCAACATTATTAAAGCTGATGACGACATTTGGAAGTTAATAATATCATAACATGATTTTCGAAACTAATACACGTTTTCGAATTGAGCTCTATCCCAGGGAGCATATTTGGTGAACACTGTATTTCAAATTAATGATATATCCAAATATATCTTATTGAGTATTATTTGCTTTGAATGCTTTTGGCCAAACATTTAATGGAATATCTTTTTTCATTAATGTAAAATGCTAAAGTAATAGATCTCATTAAATGCTATGAGTCTATGTGAGGAATTTCAGAATTGTTATGGAATGTGCTTTAATCGTATTTCCGAAATAAGTTAGCCTCATTTCAAAGCTAAGCCTTAGTCATTATAAATAGGAGTGGTATCTCTCCTGAAAGCTTTGCCCCTCTACCAAGTTTCATTCTTCGGAAAAGTAAGCTTGTGTTTATTCACTTTTCCTTTCAATTACTTTTAAGATTTTGCTTTCGGTCTGGATTAGTGCAAGTCTTCTCTTGGGGATCAAGAAGCCTAGAAGTACCTCTTCAGGGAAACTAGTTTATGTTTACTAGTCTTCTTTGTATTGTGCTTGTGTTCTGTTCTATCACGTCTATCAAAGTCTTATGATCTTGTTTATTCTAAGGTCCTTCTCTTCTGCTATAAGGCCACTCAAGATCGTACTGATAAGAACATACTCTTTATCTATTAACCTGGATTTGTCAGCAAGCCGCTTTCGGTTTGTGTGCCTAACCTATGAATATTAAGTGGAATCAATATCGTTGTTATTGGATTTGTTTTTGCAGGTACATCGTTCTTCACAGTCATACATATTGTACTGCATCCATATATTTCTTGATTCCAACCGGGCAACAAGGTGTTATGTTCTCACATAACCATTTAACACAAGAAGAGAAGTAACTCTCAAATCCAAAGGATTTGAGCCTAAGTAACTCTTGAACCACAAGGATTCAAGCCTTTTCTAAGCTTGGAAGCAAAGAAATGAAGAACAAAAGTTCTCTGGAAATTAGATAAATCAAAAATTGACATTCAAGTCCCAAAACAGACTCGAATAAATACTGCAACAGAAACTAGCCTGAGCCACGCTAGAGCCGACAAGTGGCACAAATCCGGACTCGCCTAACTAACCATCCAACGGTCACAGAAATAAGAAAAGACAAAAATGATAAAGACACCCACAGACTCACTAACAGCATCCACGAAGGGCAGCCCGCCAAACCAGAGGAGATATAGCTCATATGTCATGCTAGGTACATGACATTACCCCCTTCTTCGAATTATCCTTGTCCTCAAGGATAGAAGTCTGGAAAATGAGCTGAAATGTGATCAGCATCCTCCCAAGTAGCATCATCTGCAGAGGAATGGCACCACTGAACAAGGAGCTGATGAACCTGCACTCCATTCCTGGTGATATCTCTGGTGTCAATTATCTGAATGGGTTGCACCACAATTTGCCCCTCATGATCCGTAAGTGGCAGTGTTGGGGAAGGAGTGTGTGTTGAGCCAATATACTGTTTAAGCTGAGAGACATGAAACACATTGTGTATCCTTGAAGCTTCAGGTAGAGCTAGTTTGTAAGCTTGAGTACCAACTCTATGAATGACAGGAAAAGGTCCATAGTACTTAGCTGCAAGCTTGGTGTTTCTCCTCAGGGCAACTGAATTCTGTCTGTAGGGTTGGAGTTTGAGATATACCAAATCACCCACTTCAAAACTTCTGTCAGACCTCTTTCTGTCAGCAAAAAACTTCATTCTGGCTTGAGCTTGAGTTAGAGATTCCTTCAAGATGTTGAGCATACCATCTCTTTGTTTCAAATACTCCTCCACTGAAGCCACAGAAGTAATAGCATGAGAAGGAAAAGCTAGGTGAGGAGCTTCATACCCATATAGTGCCTTGAATGGTGACATTTTTATGCTAAAATGGAAGCTGGAATTGTACCACCATTCTGCCAAAGCTAGCCAGTTGCTCCACTTCTTGGGTTGATGCCCTGTCATGCATCTAAGATAGCTTTCTAAGCAAGCATTCACTCTCTCAGTTTGGCCATCTGACTGAGGATGATAAGCAGTACTCATGCTCAAGTTAGTACCCAAAATTCTGAACAGGTCTTGCCAAAAATTGCTGGTGAAGACTTTGTCCCTGTCAGAGACAATGGATTCAGGCAATCCATGAAGTTTAAAAATGTTGTTGAGGAAGAGTTTAGCTACTCCAGCAGCAGTATAAGGATGTTGCAGAGCCACAAAGTGTGCATACTTGGTAAATCTATCCACCACTACCAAAATGATGGATTTCTTCTCACTTAAGGGCAGTCCTTCAATGAAATCCATACTTATGTGTTGCCAAGCTTGTTGTGGAATAGGTAAAGGAACCAAAAGTCCACCAGGATAGGTATGTTCTCCTTTATTCCTTTGACAAACATCACAAGTAGTGACTAACTGCAAGATATCTTTCTTCATTTTAGGCCAAAAGAAATGTGCGTTGGCTCTGCTATATGTTGCTTGAATACCAGAGTGTCCACCAACAGCTGAAGAATGAATAGAAGAAAGAATATTGGCTCTCACCTCCTTGTTACAGCCCACATATAATCTGCTTTTGTACCTCAAGATCTCTTCTCTGTAAGTGTAATGCTGAAGAGAGTCTGGCTTCACTATGAGCTGTGTAATCAGTTGTTGAACTTTGTCATCATCAGTATAGCTGACAACAATATCCTGCACCCAATTTGGCTTAGAAATAGCTAAAGAATGAAGAGAAATAGAAGGTGATGGTCTTCTAGATAGTGCATCTGCCACCTTGTTTTCTGCACCCTTTTTGTACTGAATTTCATAATCATACCCCAATAGCTTAACTAACCATTTCTGCTGCAACACAGTTGTAATCTTCTGCTCCAAAAAGAACTTAATGCTTTGATGGTATGTCTTAATAATAAAATGGTGACCCAACAGATAATGTCTCCATTTAGTGACAACAGAAACAATTGCAAATAGTTCCTTCTCATAAGTTGACATGCCTAAGGCTTTAGGACCCAAAACTTTGCTGAAATAAGCAATTGGCCTACCTTCTTGCATGAGTACAGCTCCAATCCCTGAGTCACAAGCATCAGTCTCTAGTGTAAAGGATTTGGAGAAGTCAGGTAAAGCTAAGACTGGTGTAGTTGACATGGCTTGTTTCAGCTTCTGAAAAGCTAGTTCAGCTGCATCACTCCACTGAAATGAGTTCATCTTAAGTAACTCAGTGAGAGGTTTGCTGATGTTACCATAATTCTTCACAAATTTCCTATAGTAACCAGTTAAGCCAAGAAATCCTCTGAGATCTTTCACAGTGGTTGGTGTTGGCCATTCAACCATAGTGGCTATCTTAGCTGGATCAGCAACCACACCTGCAGCAGTGATGATATGGCCTAAATATTCTAGCTCCTGTTGAGCAAAACAACACTTAGAAAGCTTGGCATAAAGTTGGTGTTGCCTAAGCAGAGAAAGAGTAATCTCCAAGTGTGTGTGATGGTCTTCCAATGTTAAGCTATAAACCAATATATCATCAAAGAAAACCAATATGAACTTCCTCAAATAATCATGAAAAACATCATTCATAAGGGCCTGAAATGTTGCTGGAGCATTGGTTAAACCAAATGGCATCACCTTGAACTCATAATGGCCTGCATGAGTTCTGAAAGCTGTCTTATGGACATCATCTTGCTTCACTCTAATTTGATGGTAACCAGACCTGAGATCAATCTTAGTGAAGTACTTAGCTCCTTGTAGTTCATCCAGCAGCTCATCAATGATGGGAATAGGAAACTTATCTTTAACTGTAATTGCATTTAACTTCCTATAATCCACACAAAATCTCCAGGAATTGTCCTTCTTCTTCACCAAAAGTATTGGTGCAGCAAATGGACTATGGCTAGGCTGAATAATACCATTCTGCAACATTTCTTTGACTAACTGCTCAATAACTCCCTTCTGCACATATGGGCATTTATAAGGCCTTTGGTTTGTTGGCTGTGAATTGGGTTTGAGAGGTATTGAGTGATCAAGGTTTCTTGGAGGAGGCAATTGAGTTGGTTCAGTAAAAACATCTTCAAAAGATGATAATATAGCTGAAATGCCAGGAGAAGGTGGAGGTGGGGAGGTGGTGGTATTTATGTAGAAAAGATGAGCAATAATCCCATGACTGTGTTTAGACACATAGTCCTGAATGTTCTTGTCACTCATCTCCTGCAGTGGTGTGTTAGTTTTGGCTCCAGTGAGAGTGATTTTCTTCCCTTTGTGCTTGAAGGAAATGCTAAGCTTCATCAAGTTGAATAAGATATCTCCCAATCCTTTCAACCAGTCAGCTCCAAGTACCATGTCACAGCCACCTAAAGGCAACAGTCTCACTTCACTGCTGAATTCATGACCCTGCATTGACCATTTCAAGGGAGAACAAATGCCTGAACTCATAGTTTTCTCCCCATTAGCCACTGTGACTAAGAATTTAGCAGTTGGTGTAATGGTACAGCCTAATGACCTTGCTAAGTCACAATCCACAAAACTATGGGTACTGCCTGTATCAATAAGAATGGATATGGCCTTCTTCTTGATGAAACCAGGAATCCTTATGGTTTCACCAGTCACACTGCCAGTTAGAGCATTCAATGAGATCTCCATGTCTGAATCAAGTGGGGAATCAGTTACTACTTCCTGCTCTTCTTCTTCTTCTGTTTCAGTACTACTCTCCCCTGCACTCTCACACACAATGTGATATAGAGTTTTCTTCTTGCAGTGCAAGTTGTGGCCTGGTTTGAAAACTTCATCACAGTTGAAACATAGACCCTTAGCTTTTTTCTCACTATACTGCTCAGGAGTCAAATTCCTAACAGTGGAATTTGGAAATGGTCTTTGTGGGTTATTAGTGTATTTGGTATTGATAGGTGGTGGTTTTGGAGAAAAATTATTGTTGTAGGGTGGTGGTTTTGGTGAAGTATACGAGGGACTAGTAGGAAAAAGTTTAGGTGATGAGTGTGAATTGTTGTAAGTTTTTGGTGTAGGTCTAAGAACCTTTTGCTGCATAGCTAGGCTTAGCTCTTGAGATCTAGCAAGGGAAAAAGCATACATAAGAGTTGAGGGGTTAAACATCAGCACTGTCTGTTGTATTTCCTCTTTCAAACCACCAATGAAGCTCATGATGAAATACTCTTCAGTGAGAGTTTTGTATTTAGTAAGCAGTAAAGCCTTCAGGTACTCAAATTGCTCAAAGTATTCCTCTACAGAAGAGGTTTGAACCAATTTGTTAAATCTTCCAACTATGTTCTCATTAGCAGGGTTCTCAAAACGCAAGCATAAGTTATCTGACAAGTCAATCCAGGTAAGTCTATTTCTATTCATCTTAAAATTTAGAAACCAACTACTAGCCTTACCCTCTAAATGAATAACAGCCATACTGACCTTGTGAGCTTCATCCACCTTGTTGAGCATGAAGTACAGGTCACACTTCTGAACCCATTCTCTAGGATTCTCACCAGTAAACCTTGGAAAATCCATCTTCGGAATTCTAGGAACTAACTCCTTCCCACCAGCAGAGGAATCTAGAGGTAGAGTACCTCTCCTGATGAAGTTGCTTTCAGAACCAATAGATCCGAAAGTCAAACCGCTAGCATCTTCCTTGCTCTTCAATCCCATAACATCTAATAGGAGCTGTATGGTTTTATCCTGTCGAGCCTGAGTTCCTTTAGCTTCTTCCATGAACTAAGTCAACTTAGTATCCAGTGTAGATATCTTGGTGTCCAATGCAGTATGATTTGTATCAGCTGTAGTCTTCAGCTCGTCCAGATCTGTGCTGATTTTCGTTACCGTCTCCGTGAGGTTGGTAATCTTGAGATCATGATCCTTCAACTTGTCACTGACATCTTTAGCAGCAGCGGTGTTGGTTGTAGTCGATCCACCCATGATTTCAAGGACAGAACGGCTCTGATGCCAAATGTTATGTTCTCACATAACCATTTAACACAAGAAGAGAAGTAACTCTCAAATCCAAAGGATTTGAGCCTAAGTAACTCTTGAACCACAAGGATTCAAGCCTTTTCTAAGCTTGGAAGCAAAGAAATGAAGAACAAAAGTTCTCTGGAAATTAGATAAATCGAAAATTGACATTCATGTCCCAAAACAGACTCGAATAAATACTGCAACAGAAACTAGCCTGAGCCACACTAGAGCCGACAAGTGGCACAAATCCGGACTCGCCTAACTAACCATCCAACGGTCACAGAAATAAGAAAAGACAAAAATGATAAAGACACCCACAGACTCACTAACAGCATCCACGAAGGGCAGCCCGCCAAACCAGAGGAGATATAGCTCATATGTCATGCTAGGTACATGACACAAGGTTGCACTTTCGGGAGTTTTGGTTTTGAAACCTTGTTTGATATCTCGGGGGGTTTATCACCAAGCAAAATTAAATATCCCCGCTCTTGGTGTAAAACGACTTCGGTGAACTATCTGTAAGTTCCCAAGGATATCATCTAGCGATTTGACCTGCCGCTATTTAGTTGTTGTCCATAAGGGGTTAGTCGTCCGATTGGAGGTCGGGTAGCGATATTTTTCACGGCGGGCTGTAGAGCAACTCTTAGGCAAGACAGTAAACACTAGTACAAAAATGATGATAGGTGACAGTTATAAACTGTCGCCAAATTATTTCCGTAACAGTTTTAGTTTTTCCTGGGGTGTCACCAAAGCTCGTGTTGCGAAAAGTTTATAAAAACTGTTACAAAATGGTTCTTCAGAAATGTAGCTCAAATTTTAAAACTGTCACTGCTAGTGGTTTTCGGTAACATTTTAGACGTATTTAAGTTACTGAATTACCACTTCGGTAACTGTTATTACACAAAACTGTTGCCATTGACGGTTTACTATGACATTTTTGTAAGAAACTGTAGCTATCATTAGTACAAAGGTGACACATTTTCCACAAAACTATCACTATAGAGTGTTACAATAACATCTTCTGTAAAAATCTGTTGCTATATTTGGGGTTAAGGTAACAATTTATTATTTTAAAAAGTGTGTCATGCAGGGGATAGGATCCATGGGCTCCTAGGTCAGGTCCAGTGCTAGTGTAGATTGAATATGAAATAGAACCAGATTTCATTCATTTAAACCCATACCATTCAATTGAAACTGAATTCTGAATGAAATCTATAACAACTGAATTCATTTAAAAGTACAACAAGCTACAATCACTTAAGTTTTAAATCTGAAATAATTTGCAAAACACTACAAAAATATAATATAGAAGGTATATAACCTTAAAGACAGCTTGACAAAAAAAAAAAAAAAAAAAAAACTAAATAGCAAACTAAAACCTAACTGATCTCTGCGGTAGACTGTTGGCATAATACAAGAACTACAAAAACTTGAGTTTCTTCAGTGTAGGTGAAATGACCAAAAAAATGTTGTTATACAAATCCAAACTGATTAGGCTCTTCAATAACCAACTTTTTGAGTATGGATAGCCGGTAGATGAAATGGGAGACTTTTCACTGCCTGCAAAGAAATAATATAATCCAATTAATAACAAATAATTAGTGAACATCAAAGGTAGAAATGATTAAAAAAAAACAGGCACAGCAAACAAAATGGACAATGCATTTAGTTTTCTAGTTACCCTTGTTGTGCATAAAAAACAACAGTCAGGTAGGAACCCCTGAAATGAGAGCTGCCTAAACAGCTAAACAAAATTAGGCGAGTCTATCATGATTTTCTGCAGTGAGGTCTCGGAACACTGAGTAAGACATTTGGAAGAGAATCCATCGTATGATGTTAATCAACCTACCACAGTGATTTATTATGATCATATTTCTTGCTAAAAAAAAAAAAAAAAAAATTGTTGGAACTCGAACGATTAACAAAACTGACCTAAGTTGTTAGTGTTGAATGCTGCTTCAGCCAAGACGCCTATAACAATAGAATTTAACATGATAACATAATAAACATGAATTAGCTAGTTGAAATCATTTCCTGGGGAAATAAAACATAATAGTGGTACAACAATAGATAATAAGCAGTCATACACATCATCTAAGTAACTACAAAAGAATATAGATAATAAACCTTTGGCTTCGGATTATGTGCTGCTGTATCCCACAAGTGTTCAGATCCATCATCACCAGTGGTTACCAAGAGGTGGCGACTAATTCTTGTATATTCATGCACTAATAATACCTGGTTTTAAACATAACCAGCAAACAAAGAGAAGTTTCAGAAAGAAAACAAACACTTTGAGTGCTTGAATAATACTAACAAACACACCAGAACCAACAAAAAACAACATGTCTGTTTGGGTCCTTCAGCTTAGTATTCGCTTCAAACGCCAGATTATAGAGAAACTGATCACCCTTTAGATTTTTAGACTAATAGAATCTAATTGCTCATAAATTGCCACTGGAATCGTATCATTGTGACCCATCAAGTTTTTGATACAACGTTTTTCTGCAAATCCCACATTCGTACATCACTAAAACTTGCCACTTGCTTCATAACATATATACCTAGAAACTCTTGTTGCTAAAGCTGATGGTAGAAACTGATTCCAAAAGGAATCAGACATAATAACAATCACACAATAGTCTGGAAGTATACAAAGCAAACGAAAACACACTCACATATTGCATACAGGCAGTCTATCGTAGCTTTCTCCAAATCCAACTACACAAGTCTAATTTCATCTCAATTTACTAAACCAACCAATTAATAAAACCCCGAGTGTTCGAGGACAAATTTACCTTGTTTTCAATAGAGAAATTGATAAAATTGGTATCAACCAAAACTCTATAAGGAGGACCCGATGCACTGTTATGTTTAAAGAACAAAGCTGATGATACCTGAGGCCTGCAATTAAAAACATGAACAAAGTAAGTTATATAAACAAAAACAAATGGAATGATTGACACAACAAAGTGCATCAAAAATGGTAAAGAGTAGAATGATATCAAAGTTATATACAGAAATGATACCTCCACCAGGTTTAGAATTGTCCATACCCCTCGAAAAAGCTTTATCATTTGGTACATATAAATACTATATATTACATGTATATCATCCATCACTTGCCAAAATAATTCTTCACGATAAAAAGATGAGTTGATTCCTTCCCAATTCATTGATAACAACCATACTTCTCTATTCACGAAAAGAATCCTGGATTTATTCTCTCTAATCTCCTAACATTCAGTTTTGATTGTATCCAACTTGGTTATGAGGTCCTCAAATTCCTATTTATTTCAAAATTCCCTCTAACCACAAAGATACACAATCATTTCCCGCACATAATTACAGTAACTAAGTTCATAAACTAAAAAGATAAGATCAGAAAGAAGAGAAAAACCAAACAATAGTACTCATCCATTTCTGAACCTAAACAAGTTATGTCTTAGATTCTACGAGACATGTTAACTTAAAGAAACCAAAGAAAGACCAATTAGTACCAAATCTCAAAACATAAAAGATATCATAATAGAAATGTCATAGTAAAATTATGGCGCCATTATACCAGCCACTGTAAGGCAATACCTTCATGTGTAGAAAAAGAATTTTAGATGCAGTTAATTTTACAACCTGACAGAGCTTTTTTTGTGAGAGCTGTGGCTTTCTCTTGGATGAATTTCAGCAGTGAAGAACTTAACAACCACATCATTACCCATATCCAAAAGTTAATCGATCTAACAACACTGAAATTAAATCGAATTTAGGTTTAATTGACTGGAAGATTAAGAACCAATTCAACTGAATCATAAATATAGAAAAAATAATCAGATGAGTTCTTTTGAAACCCTAAGTGAAAATTTGACCTAGAATTGTTAAAAACCAAACGACTGTTTAAATCAATGAGAATCTGAACTAGGGAGAAGAAAAGAAGAACGAGAGATTCCAGAGAGAAAGAGAGGAAGCTTGAGATTGTACATAACAAGAAATGGTTTAGGGCTAAGATCGATTTGGGAGATAGTTCAACAGAGAACTTGAGATTGTTCGATTTACCGAAGGTGTGGTCTGCTGCAGCGAGAAGAAACAAGGAAGTGTGAGTACTGGTCCAGCAGCAGAACTAGGTTTTCTTCTTTATGGATGTTTACTGTGGTTATACTAGCAGCCTTGAGCATACAACCTCGTCTGCCTCAGTAATTTCCAAAGTGGCTTCCCCGAGGACTAGTAATGGATACCTATGTAATAATAAGGCAGATATATTGCCACAGTTAGACAAAATACGTGTTACCATAATGTTAACTAGGGTGACAGATTAAATTTGTTACTGTAACATGTGTATACAGTCACAGTTGCAACGAAACAGTCGCAATTACAAAATTTGACGACACTTTAAAACTGTTACAGTAAAATACTTATACACTGAGATTATCTGTAACAGTTTTTACATGAAAGTGTCACCGTTGACAAACCCTCCAATGATTGGTAACACGCATTCTATGGACTGTCACCATACAAAAATCTGAACTGTCACCAAAAGCCATTTTTCTACTAGTGAAAGGACGTCTGTTTGCGTAAGGGAGTACATGTGCGTGACCACCTTGCTGTGGTTGGAGGCGTAGGAATACTGAGGGGAAATCTTTGTGACTAATAGTCGTATTAGGTCATATTGTCTGCACCAGCTAGTCCGAAGTCTGTGAGTAGGTGTGTTGGCGGCTTAATTCTTAAGAGTATTCAAAATGGACTAGGTCCCGGGGTTTTTCTACGAGTTTGTAGTTTCCTCGTCAACAAAATTCTTGTGTATACTTTACATTCTTTCCGCATTATATTTGACTTGTCATTTATAATTAAAGTATCGTACTTGGTTGTTGACATAGCCTTTCGGAATCTTGTATTGACTCCCTTGTGTGAATCAATCAGTTACGAAAGAGATCTTGTTCTTGAGTTCTTGATTACAGGAACCGTTCAAGTTTTGACTTATAGGTGGACTAAAATAAAATATTGGTGGTGTACACGGTACCCTCGTCTTTTCAGTGTTTTTCTTGTTTCAAGATATAAGAGGTGATTGGTGATTTTATCAAGTATTCTGAAGATGGTAAAACTCACAGTGATAGCAAGTGTTACTGATGGTCTTCCATTAGTAGAAGGAATAGTAAAAATTTAGTGTATTATATTAAACATAATATAACCTAGGGATTTTAAAGTTAATAGTTTTTTTTTTAATGGTTTTTAATGGAAGTAGAAGATTAATCAGGGAAGAAGAAGAAAAAGACAAATAAACCCTATTTGACTTTGGTAGGTGGTAAACAGGAGAAGTTACACTTGAATAGTGATTAGTTTTATAAGTGAGGGAGAGTGGGAAATAGTGAAAGCATAGGTGGTAAATAAGGAACCCTTATTTTTGATTCTTATGAGAGTAAATTTTGTAATGTAAAATAAGCCTGATATCTCACATGCCCAAGCCCATTGTAACTACTAGATCAACCCGGCACCTAGGAGTGGATTGTGCAGTGCGCACCGTGATTCAAGATTCATAGCTTACGTGAATAACATTTGAACTTTGAGTTAGGATTTCAGGCTATCATCATTAACCAAGATCCGACTACCTGTGCACTTGGCTTGAACACTAGAAGAAGTGGTTTGGGTACCGTTAGAGGCAACACTACTTTTTTTTTTTTATCGGTAAAGATAAAGATATTATAGATAATAGGGAAAAGAATACAAT
>JAJJMA010212529.1:4298-16656 GCA_023529015.1 Papaver nudicaule | reverse complement strand
AAAACCCTAGAAGTAGGTTTAATATCAGCAGCTGAAATTATTCGATTTGATTTCTGGGTTTGTTGTTCAAGAGAGTTTAAGTTGTCTATATCAAGAAAAGACCAGTCTTTTTCTACTATGTCTTCAATGTTTAAAACTTCAATTGTTGATTCCAAAGAAGAACATTTGAGTGGCTGAGGAAACGAGAGATTAGAGTAATTGAGACGGTGGTAAAGACGAGGAAAAGAGAGATGGGTGGAGGAATGGGATGGAGGATGGAGGAGAAGAGAGGAGGAGGAGGGGGAGAAGGAAAGGGAGTTCATTTTTGGTTTCTAAAAGGTGCTGAACATCCCAGTGGGTAGCAGGATATTAAGTGAAAGGTGACTTTATAACATGTTTGGATATAAGAAGCATTTCTGCTTATGCTTCTCTGGAAAGTCAATCTTATAAGTCAAAAACAAGAACATTAATCGTGTTTGAGAAAAAGTTATCTTTGCTCTTGCTATGATCGATAGCCTGTTTGGATACACACGAAGATTAACTTTTCGACTTCTGGAAATAAAAAAGTTAGAAGTTAGGTTGACAGCATAATTTCAGAATGACTTCTGCAAGCAGAAATTAAACTTTTTCTTAGGGGTGAGACTTGGGTTGGTTGGGAGGGTTGGAGGGTTTGGCCGAGCCATGCCTGTACTAAAAATTCTTTGCCCAGGTTACCCATGGAACCCAGAGAACCCATGGAGGTGTGCCCACAACCCGCCCAACTTGTATCTTGGGTTCCTCGGGTTGGCCTATGATGCGTGTTTACAATCAATATTTTATGACAAATATAGGTAACAATTAGATTACTTACTTCATTTATACTAAAATTTCAAAGAATTTGAGATTCTAATTAATGCAATAATATAATATAAATTTTCTTTCTTAGATTGAAAAATAATATAAAAATTATACTAAAAATAATAATAATACCATTAATAAAAATAATTATATAAATTATTTTATAGTTCCATGGGTTCTTCGGGTTGCTTGGGTTAGCGATATGTGAACCCGTGCTTGCCCAAGTTAGTTCGGGTTAGTAAAATATATGCCCATAGTTGCCCAAAATTTTGAAATACCTAACCCAACCCGCCCAATATTCGGGTTGGGCACGGGTTGGGTGGGTTGACCCAACCCAAGTCCCACCCCTACTTTTTCTGAAGCAAAACGTTTTTGCTTCCGACTTCTGGAATTAACTGCTGCTTCTGAAGAAGTCAGAAGCGCTTCTATATCCAAACATGCTCTAAAATTGACTTTTTTGCTTATAAATGTCGATATGAAATTGTGCAGACAAACTAACTTTCGACTTTTCGACTTAATTAAGTCGAAAATAACTTCTCAATATGTACTCAAACACGCTACTAGAGTCTTAGTCTTATGGTTAATCCTTAAATCAAATTGTTTGCACCTTTTCAATTGGTGCAAACAAAAAATAAGGTCTCGTCAAGTCAACCTAAGGCTAATATTACTATGTGGCATGCGCCCTTCTGTTGGACGCAAAGTAAAGATAATCATCTTTTCTTATGGTCAGTTAGTTTTTTTTACTTATCTTTCTATTCCATAAGGATAGTCATCTCCTATTATCTCATCTTAACCGTAAAATTCAACATTGTTAACCAAGGGGGTGTAGAATTTTTATTCTACAAATTGTAAACGGATTTGATTTGCATTCTGATGAGTTCCTTGGTGAAAAATTACGTAAGATCTATTTATCCTTAACAAGGAAATTAAATTTGATCTCTCACGTAAGTAATGGATTATTCACCTGTTAACTATGTGGTAGTTGGAATAATCACATGATATAAAAGTGAAATTTTAGACATTCACCTAAGTGATGGATGATAATTTTATCACCTGTGTAACAGTGTAAAATCCATACTTAGATCTTACACCGCACACCCATGCAACATATTCATTTAACATACATACAAAACACAATATCATAGAGAGAGTAGAGATAGAGATACTTGACACCGAATTTAGTTGGTTCTTCCTCCATTGCAGAGGATTACATCCAAGGGAATTCATTATATCAATATTAAGGACATCACTCACCTTAATTAGTTTCACAGTTTTAGTCAAGAACACTTTACTCATAGTATTGACTGGGTTAGGGAGAGCAAGGGAAAGACTCTACTTTTCCTCTCTCTAAACCAGACTTGATTCGCTCAACTACTCACAAATGAGGGGTCCCTCACCTTAATGGAGTTGAACAAGCAGAGAATATAGCAATGCTAGATTGGGCAACTAAGAAGGGATTTAATAAAGTTACTGTGAGTGTATAAAATGCCTTCACCGTATGAAAGCATCCTAGGGGTGAAGTTGTCTAAGAATGATATCTCTGAGAAGTATGGAATCACCTACAATCATCTAGTATGAGAGACTAAAGTACGGTATGATGACGACTTCACCAGCGACAGCACAAGAAGAATGGGAGAGCGAACCCTACTTAGTGAATAAGGGACACGTCACCGACAGGTGGTTGAGAAGTAGTTGAGCATTTATGAGAAGAATCAGAACGGTCACATTGTCAGAGTTGACTTGTTGACTCAGTGGGAATCGCGTCAGCAATCCTTATCCAGAAGAAAGTCGGTTCGCTGAGATACCAAAGTAAATGGAAAGGTTGATGATCCTGCAAGTCGGTCAAAGAATACAAATAACTGTCAGTCATAGGGTTGTCTGTATTAGCTGTTACCCACTATGTAAATGTCTATAAAAGGAGAGAGACCCCTCTGGTGTAAGGGGTTGAACGAATTTTGGCCTGGTTTAGAGAGAGGAAAAGTTGTGTAATCTACTTGCTCTCCCTAGCCTAGTACTGAATATTAGGGTTCTTGAGTGAGAGATTATTAGAAAATACTTGTAAGGTGAGTGATGTACTTAAGCTTAATATAGTGGATTCTCTTGGATGTACTCTTCTAATCTTGGAATGGGAACCAAATAAATTGATGTTTGGTATCTCTAACTCTTCTCCTTACTTTGTTATTACGTTGTTATGTGTGTTATGGTGTATTGCTTGACTATATTACTTGGGTGTACTGTGTAAGACCTCTCCATGGGATTTTACACAGTTACATTTTGGCGCTAGAAGAGGTTTGAACTTTTCATCATGGTTTGCTAAGATTTATCACATTATGTTTTGTTAACACGTTTAGTCATAAAAGTTTCATCTTTATCTTCTGTCTCTGAGAAGTAGTACTATTTTTTGTATGATTTTGGTAATTTGTGTGGTTTTGAACTTGTTATCTTGCTTTCTTTCATAATGTCTTGTAGATTTCATCACATATTTCACTTGAATAACATGAGTTAGGTATAAGACTATTTTCTTCATTGTCTGTCTTTGTGGGAAAAGTGATATTTTTGGGTATGTTCTATGCCATAGGGTGCTCATCTTGTCTGCCTCTGTGAAAAATGTTATTTTTAGTATGTTTTAAGCTATAGGGTGCTCATATTGTCTATCTCCATGAAAAATCACTATTGTCTTCTATGTTCTTTGAGTATTGTTATTTTTGCTATGATCTAGACTATGCAGTGTTAGTATTCTCCATAGTTTCCCCTTTTAGGTGTATTTCAAGTTTAGGATATCACCTCAGGCTTGTTTTTCGGCATCTTGCTTGCTTGCGGTAAAGTTGTCATCATAAGTATCTTTCTACACAACGAGGGTCTGTTTGTAGGCTCACATATTCTTAGTCAATCTAGGTCATGGTTATGCAATATTAGTCTACCATAATTTTTAGTGGCATCTAGAAAGCATGACAACTTAGGCAGTTGTGTTATGATTCTTTGAACCCTAGTCATGATATAATGAATGTGTTCTTCAAGTTTTCTAAAATATTACCGCCGTACGATTTTTGATCGAAAATTTTCTTGCTCTTAAAACAATTTGATGTTTGTGTTTCTTAAAATTTTCGAAAATATATCACTTTAGCCCTTACTGTCATGATTGGGTTTGCAGCTTTTGTCGTTTCCTTCATAACATTCTGAAAAGTTCTCCAACTACCTCCACTAACTTGTTTGGCATTTACTAACAGTACGAACAACTTAATACTGTCAGGGAGTGCGTTTGTTTCATCTTGCAGATATTCGGCGAATGGGGTCCAAGAGTAAGGGAAACCAGGCTTCTGCGAGCAAGCCCCCAAAGTATCCTCTGACGGATAAGCCATTGATATTTTCTAGTCAACACAATACTAGAAGCAGAGCACTTCAACCTTCAGATTTTGGGAACTCTTTTTTCTTGAATGGAGACTCGGCCCAGCAGTCGCCAGCACAGCAGCCAGCGGATCTAGATAAGGTTACGATGGTGGATGAGACTCACCTCGATGAAGCGGAAGCAGTTGGTGAAACAGACAGTTTGGTGCAAAGGATTGGTAAAGGTGTAGACACATGTATTGTCGGCGAAACTACTAATGAGGTTGTTGCAGCCCAGAACATTGTCGGCGAACAGAATATTAAGGCCTCAGGTGTTCCTCAGACTGCTTTGGGCGACACTACTAATGCCGTAGACACAACTTCAAAGGTTGTCGGCGATCAGATCACGGCAATTGGCACATCTCAGCAGGTTAACGGTGGCAGAGCGACAACAGCACTCGGTGTGACTCCAACTCGACCCATAGTAGTTCCAGGAGACCCTACAAGATTTACCAGTGTTATGGAGACCATGTTACAAAAGTTTCTTGAAGTCAGTACCAGACAAGCAGCCCAGATCCATTTACAGATGCAGTTATAGATGGAGACTGTCCTTCAAAGCCACAAAGAACTATTGGCAGAGAACAGAAAAATTATGCAAAATCAAAGTAGGAGCCATGCATCTCATTCGCGCACCACCCGTAATTTCGAGAAAAGCAAATCCAGAGTAATAGAGGTTTCTGACTCAACAACAAAAAGAGGCGTTCGGAGCAAGAAAGCTGAGGTAACTAAGAAAGATGGAGGGGGTTTTGACGACTCGGGGAAGATGGATGGATTGAATGAGACTGTGAGGAGAGAAATACGGCGATTAAAGTTCAATTTGGCAGCCATGGTTGATTCGCCAAAGGACGTCAAATTAGCGGCAGCTATCTCAGAGGCAAAAAAGACACCCTTCACAAATAGAATCACATACAGACACATATCTAGGAAGTTTAGCATGCCAGCATTTACGCTGACTTTTGATGGAACAGGAGACCCATCTCAACATTTGAGAAGTTATAAGCGAGACTTGGCAGTGTGGGTAGATTCAGACCCAATAATGTGTAAGACATTTCCTGTACCCTCAATGATGAGGCTTTGGCCTGGTTTGATGGGTTGGAGGAAGATTCGATTGGCTCATTCCAAAAGTTAGAAGGAAAATTCTTGATTACATATATTCAGAATAATCGAAGTCGTCCAGGCGAAGAAAAATTGTTTAACATTAAGAAGAGACCTTCGGAGACATACAAAAGTTTGCTTTTAAGATGGAGAAAACTTTGCAGCGAGGTAGGAACAGCTATCTCTGAAAACGACAAAATGCGATCATTCAGTAGTTCTATGGAGACATGATATCCCATGTATAAGGCTCTATACTGGGATTCGCCAAAATACATGAAAGCAATCCGTAGTAAGCAGAACGAATGGATGTCCTTTGAAGAAATTCAGAAACAAAAAATTCGCCAAAAGAAAGAGAGGGCAAAGCAAATTCATTCAATCAACAGTTATTCTCCAGAGGAGCAAGAAGAAATAAGGAGAGAATGGTTCAAGATGGAGCAGCAACGGTTGGCAAAAATTTCATCTTCAGCGATTGTGGTTCCAGAGAATTCGCAAAAGCAGGTGGAGCATCAGTCTAACGGCGACCAGCAATGGAATTCAAATAAGCGTGACAACTATGACGGCAGAGACAGACAGGATAACAAAGGAAGAAATGATGGTAGAGGTGGACGTGACAATCGACGATCTGAAAATGGAGATATGAGGTATAACGACAATCGAAAGTTCGGCAAACGCAGAGGGGGTCAGCAAAATTTTCAAGATGCTACTCTTCCAAGGCTCCGTGTTTCTTATACTGATGCTTGGGGACAGATTGAGAATTCCAACTACAGAGGCGACATTCGATATCCTCACAATAAGGGAAATCCCAAATATCCGACGATGAATACTACCCGTTTTTGCTAGTTTCATCAGTTCCATGGTCATTCTACATAAAATTGTACAGGCGTACAGCAGGAGGTGCACAGATTCATTCGCCAGGGGAAATTCCAGGAGTTTCTTGAGTTGCCGCCACCACCACCAATTATGGTGCAACCAATCCAGACTGTCCCATTGTCAAACGGTTTTGAGGTGAAAGTTGAGCGAGACCTTATGGAGTTAGATTGTTTCTCCATTGTGCATTCAAAGATTACTAGAGTTGAATTTCGCAACAACGTTATGTCTAGAGTGCATAAGCGTGACAGGTCGGGAAAGGAAATATGTAGTGTCGTCGTCAAGCAAGCACTGCTATTGGATTGGATGAAAGCTCATGTGTGTTTCTCTGTTGAAGAAGTGTCAGCTGAGGGGAAAAGCCATACTGACCGTTGGTTCTAACAATTCAAATAGGAAAATTCAAAGTTCCTAGAGTACTTTTTGACCCAGGGAGTTCAATTGATATACTTTTCAACTCAGCTTACCAAGCTATGAATGCAAAGGAATCACCTTTAGAGTCGCCAGTGCCATCGAAATACAATATTTACGGATTCACTTGCAAAGAGTTGGTCTTAGACACTACCTTTTGCGTTGTGGATGTTGATTCGCCGTATGTTGCCATTCTTGGGAGGCCATGATTGCATAGTTTGAAAGGGGTCCCCACTACTTATCATCACCGTTTAAGGTTCCCAACACCTGTGGGAGTCGCCGAGTATATTAAAGACCCAACTGAGGAAAAAGCTTGCAATAAAGTAGATGTTCAGATGCGAAACCAAAAAGGCGAGAATAAATGAGAAGAAGAGGCAAGGTAAAGACGCCCTCAAGGAGCTAGCAATCAAAGAACTAGTCGTCGACCCATCAACATACGTCCATTCTGTAAAAGTGGGAGAAGATTCGGGGAAGTCGGTAGCAACGCCATTATAGCAATTAAAGGCCTTCGTCGATGGGAGAACCTGAACTACATTTTACAGCTGTATTTAACCTACGAGAGATGTAAACATCGGCGAAACGAATGATCCCAAGATGGTAAAAATTAATACTCTATTAAGCGAGGAAGAGTCGACGAAGTTAGAGGCACTGCTTAGAGAGTATGCAGATGTTTTTTCCTGGAGGATGGACGAAATGGCAGGTATTGACCCAGAATTAACATGTCATAAATTGGATATTGATCCAAAGGTGAGGCCATTTAAGCAACGAATACGAAAATTAGCTCCATCTTATACGGAAACAGTAGAAGCTGAGATTGACAAGATGAGTGCATCTATATTATCAGATCAGTACAGTATCCTGAGTGGATAGCAAATATGGTGGTGGTACCTAAGAAGAATAAAGGAGTGCGAATTTGCATTGACTTCAACAACCTTAACAGAGCATGTCCAAAGAACAGCTTTCCCTTGCTGAAGAAGGGAAAGCTGAAGAAGACCAGAGACATACAGCTTTCTTTTCCAATAAAGGGTTATTCTGTTACACTAAGATGCCTTTTGGGTTGAAGAATACTGGTGCTACTTATCAGGAGATGGCTCAAAAGATGTTTGAGAAGTGGATTGGGAAGACCATGTAAGTCTACGTCGACCATATGCTAGTAAAGAGAAAGGTGAAGCAGACTCATGTTCAGTACCTTAAAGAGATATTTGATCATATGCGAATCACTAAGCTAAAAATAAACCCAGCGAAATGTGTTTCGGCGTCAATTCAGGAAAGTTCTTGGGATATGTCGTCACGAAAAATGGTGTTGAAGCTGACCAGGCAAAGATCCAGGCTATCAGAGATATGCCCTCACCAGTAACGACAAATGATGTTCATCGAATTAATGGAACTCTAGCTTCATTCAATAGATTCATTTCAAGGTTCTCCGATAAGTGCAAGTTCTTCTTTAATATTTTGAAAAAAAAGAGAAAAGTTCAATTGGACTGAAGATCATGAATCTGTTGTTCAAGGCATTAAAAAATATCTCGCTACTCTACCAGTCATTCAACCATCAGAGCACGGCGAAGAACTCAGAGTTTATCTTGCTCCTACATCAGGAGCTATCAGTGCAGTACTTGTGCGAACCAAAGGAGGAGAAACGCCGATATATTACATTAGCAGAAATTTGCAAGGAGATGAAAAGAACTATACTAAGATTGAGCAACTGATCTTATCTTTGGTCTTTGCATCTCAATGTCTCTGTCCCTACTTTCATGCACATCCCATTACTGTCCTGACTAAAACTTCTATCGAATCTATCCTGCAGAGCTCCCAGAGAGTAAGGCGAATCGCTAAATGGAATACTCAAATTGAGTAGTTCGGCGTCAAATATGACATCCGCACATCTCAGAGATCTCAGGTCTTCGCCTACTTTCTTGATGATTTCCCAATTGAAGAGGAAGAGGAACTGGAAGACATACCATTCATGCAAGATGAGCCCGATAACGAAGTCCCAAAATTGCACAACAGTCCTACAAGATGGGAAATTTATGTGGATGGTTCAGCTAACAAAGAAGGAAATGAATTGGTATTGTGTTCACATGCCGAAGGGAGCAAGAATAGTTCATTCGCTGAGACTAGAATTTTCGGCGACCAACAATGAGGCAAAATACGAGGCAGTGGTACATGTTGTGCGACTCATCATAGATATAGACATCAGCGACATTAGATTGACAAGCGACTCTCAGTTGGTGATTCGACAAATTTCTGGGCAGTATCAAGCAATTGATGCTTCATTGCAATAGTATCTAAAACTTGCTAGGGAGTATGCCCAGCAGATTTCGGGTATCAACTTTCGACACATCTGCAGGTAAGATAATATGCATGCTGATGCCTTAGCTTTTAATTATTTCATCCATGATGACAGATCCAGAGATCACTTCTATAGCAACTGAGCGAGTAAGGCAATCCTCAGTGGATGATCGAGAACAAAGAGAAGTATTGGCAATGGACACTGAGGAGTCAGCCGAAACAGATTGGCGAACACCGATAAGATATTAATTGGACCATCTTACTACTCCAGGAAAGAAGATCCTAGCTCATCAAGTAATCAGTAGATCGGCGAACTATGAACTCAGAGATGGAATATTATACCGCAGATCATTTGCAGGACCCTTGTTGAGATGTGTGTCAAGGGAAGAAGGTAAGAAGCTGCTAAAAGAAATCCATGAAGGAGATTGTGGGAATCACAGCGGTCAACGAGCTCTGACTCTGAAAGTAAGAATGCAAAGATATTATTGGCCATGGATGAACAGTGACGCTAAAGAATATTCTTAGCGATGCAAAAAAATGTCAGTTGTATGGCAAGAGGATCAAAGCCCTAGCGACATCTTTGAACTTAGTTATCAGTCCATGGCCCTTTGCCAAATACGGGATTGACATTGTAGGACCGCTGACTCCAAGGTCAGGGCAAAGAAAATACATAATAGTTGCAACTGATTATTTCACCAAATGGTGTGAAGCTAAGGCTCTGAGGAAGAAGTCAGGACAAAGTGTATTTAAGTTCATATGGGAGAATATATTTTGCAGGTTTGGCGTACCAGCAGAAATTTGCACAGACAATGGAAAAGAGCTAGTCGGCGAAAATATCAGAGATCTCCTTGCCACATACGGTGTCAAACTGGGAAAATAAACTCCACCTTATCCACAGAGTAATGGGCAAGCTGAAGCGACTAACAAAACCATTGGAATGGGTTTGAAGAAGCGATTAGAGCCACATAAGAAAGCATGGTGTGAACATTTGCATAATTTTTTATGGTTATACATGACGACTGTTAGAGAAGCAACAAGACCATCTCCCTTTCTACTCACCTTTGGTGCAGAAGTAGTATTACCATCAGAAGTCATCTTGCCAACGACAAAGCATGAGGCATGGGAAGAGAACTTGAACATTGATTTAATCTTGGCGAAACTCGACGATCTTGAAGAACATCGACTAATAGCGCTTACTCATATGGAGAATTGTCACCGACGACTACTCAGAGAGTACAATAAGCGAGTTATCCCCAGAGAATATCAGCCAGGCGACCTTGTGTTGCGAGAAATCCCTCCTCTCAGCGAAAAGGGTGCAGGAAGTTGAAGCCAACATAGGAAGGTCCTTTCATAGTCAAACGAGCAGTGGGAAGTGGGACATATGTGTTGATAGACATGCGTGGCAAGGAATTAGAGCATCCTTGGAATGCCAAGTTTATCAAGAAATACTACCCTTGAAATCATGATGTAAAACTCCGAAGTCTTGGGTGGGCATGATACCCAAGAAATCTTATTAGCTTATGTAAACAACAACGAATAAGCAAGTTTGATATTATGCGCCGAACGCCGTTAACAAATTATCGTGCCATTTACTTTTTTCCGAATAGCTGAAGCAATGAAGACTAACAGACCTCGTCGAAAACATAAGCCCAAAGGCTTCGCCGAACATAACTAATAGCTCTTGGCCAAATTAAAAAGGTCCTACCATAAGGCCAAACGCCATTTACTCAGGCAAAATACCATAAACTAAAAGTCTTGTAAAGCCAATGGCTCGAAAAACCCTGATCAGGTCCCATATTTAAGGCCAAGTGCCACTTACAAAAACAAAACACAATAGACTTAAAAGTCTTACAAAGCTAGCAGCTCTTGACCAAGAAAGGTCTTATTCTGCAACCAAATCAAAGAAGTGCGATAACTTGCCTAATCTACCAGTGAGTGACCATGTGTAACATAAGCCTCGTCTCGTTAGCAGTAATTCTAGTCGCGTTACTTGTTGATCTGTAAGTGCTGGCAGAAAAATACAAGACTCCCGGAGGCGCTTGACATCCCTCTTGGCAAACCAAACACTTATAATAAGATCGCCGACGGCCACAAGTAGCATTGCGAGGGTGCGCTAATCTGAATCAGCCGGATAAGCATAAGTACACCACTGGGAATAAGATAGGCCAAGTTATGGCCAAGGGTGCAAAGCATGCATTTGCTAGACGTATAAATTATTTTTTGCAGAATACTATCAAGACAAAGGTTTCTCTATTAACAAGCAAAAAAGAACAAGGTAACTTTTACAAAATAGTTTATCCAAAACATTAAAACATCTAAAATCCAAGAGGATTGCATGGAAATAACAATTGTCAGAAGTGAAGACTGAAAACCTACAAGGTATCCTGGGAAAATGAGATTTCCCAATGGCTTAAACCTTGATCATGTTTTGGCGACATCTAAGCATTAGGTTGGGTGCTTGTCGACGATCCTTCATTAAAGACTTGAAGTTCTGGGGGCTTGCGAGAGTTTTCAATTGCTCTCTTCAAGTCGTCATCATTCTCACCATCGACTCGACCCTCCTCCTCAAAGGTGGTAGGAGTCTTTCCTTTTATATCTTGCTGAGGCACTTCGCCGAGGTCATCATCTTGATCCTCTTCTTCATAGTCGTCGTCCTCCTCTTCCTCGGAGCCATCCTCCTCATCCTCACCATCGCCGACAGGCTGTTCTACTTCTGGCGCTTCCTCAACAATGGCATATTCTTTGGGAATTGGTAGCTTGTGCTTAGTGCAAAAGTTCTTGGCAAAAAATTGAGCTCCAGCAAAAGCAGCATCGTTTATCTCCTCATTGAATCGTTTTTCCTGCTCTTTCAGCTTTTGTTGGGATTCAGTCAACTTAGTTTGCAGATCGTCACAAGGTTTTTTGAGCTTCTCAGTCTTGGAAGAGCAGGAGTTAAGTTTTTCCTGACAATTTTGATGATCTTGAAGCTCCTTTGTAAGATCGGCTTCGGGAGCTTTCTTGATTCTCGTTCAAAAACTTATTCATTTGCTCCCCACATCGATTATGCCCCCGCATCTTATCACCTAACTCAATGATCTTACTAGAGCACTCCTTATCACTACACCATATTTGGGGGGTAGCAACGGTGCTCATCTGTTGCGAAAAGTGTTAGAACGGGGGCCGGCCGTTGCGATTCATGGTGTGACGAATTTTAGCAACGGTAATGTTGCCGTTGCGTCTCTCGGTTAGCAACGGATCTAGCAACTGAGCAGTTCGGCCGTTGCTAGATTTTGCCCGCAACGGAAAATTTTCCGTTGCTTAATTTTGCCCGCAACGACCAGCTTTCCGTTTCTTATTTTCATCAGCAACGGCCCGAAAACCGTTCCGAATATTTTGACCAGCAACGGCCCATTGCCGTTTCTAAATTTTTACCAAAGTCAAAAAATATACCAGGTCAAAGCCTGGCGGACCTTGACTTTGACCTGGTCAAAACAGGGTCAGTCAGACTTTGACCTGGTCA
>JAJJMA010212521.1:0-24536 GCA_023529015.1 Papaver nudicaule | reverse complement strand
ACCTCAACCATAGAGCAGGAGAAGGACCTTGAGATTACCCTTACATATGCAATGATGATGCTCTAACCCTTACAGAGCTGTTGTCATTGGCGTATACTAGAAGTCTCGGACCATACATGAGTACGTGTAGTACCTCACCATAACATCACCTTAAGGCTGAGTAGTGACCCATGATATGCTGAGTTAGTCCATATGATACGACTCAACAGTGATGAGAGGTATTGATGTGTAGTATACTTGATCGTAAGAAGTGAGTACATTCGTTATGAGATGCTATAGAACCAGTAAGTCATTAGAGCTTGTAGAGGTGTACCTTGATACTATGTATACCTTGAATCCATGTATGAGTATCTCAGGTATCAGTTCACCTCGACTGATGTGAGGTACCCATCATTATACTCGATTATGGTAGTAACATGTATGAACCATGAAGCATCACCCCTAGACCTCTATTAAGTATGTTGAAATTCATGAGATTCCGCTGTTGAACTTACTCTGTTAGCTATGGCATGTATTGCCAGTCCAGTGGGAGTGGTGTATAGTAGCCTAAGCTTTAGCTTGAATGACTGTGTTTGAGCTCTGGCTTAGGGGGTTAACATGCTGCATCATACCATGGACTCGGGTGTGGGTCTGTGCCAGGGATGCGGGTGTTACAATGGTGGTGTCCTAAAAACTGTTTAGCCTAAGTAAAGTAGGAATCTTATGGTGGTAGCTGCTATTCTGGGTCTCGATAATAAAGTAGCACGATGGGGGAGTGTCGGTCAAGGCTGGAGCTTAGACATGGTATTGTTCTCCTATCTCGGCCTGGGGTTCGACTCTTCTTTTCTCGCTTGCCCCTCCTCGAGGCTATATTTGATTTTTCAGAGGAGGTCCCTCGGCTGCGTAACTCGCTTACCATTCCCTTGAATGTATGCTAATTAGCTGCCTCGGGGTTCCATCCGCCCTAAAGGCATGTTAATCCCATTTATCATCTCCTCGACGCCTCAAAAGAGAGGTCCTCATGGTCGTATGGTAGTGGATCCAAATGCCTCTAGCTTATGTAGCTTCGTTGCAATGTACTCACCGCTAATGAGGTATCTTGTGGGTAGAGGACTGTGTCATGTAGCTCGTAGGGCCATTACGACTACATGTACCTCAGCTCTGTGCCTACTGCTCGAGGACTTTTTTATTGGCATCAGGGCCTTTAATTTCATTGCGTCAAGGCACTAGGGGAGATATGGCATCATGGACCGTTTGTTTTTGTGGCATCGAGGCCTTAGGAGATGTGCCTAATCAGGTAGGACTTTTGCATAATCGAGCAGGATCTGGAGTTTGAATCGAGATAATCACGTTGTGCCTAACAGGTAGGACTTTTGCCTAGTCGAGTAGGGTCTGGAGTTTGAATCGAGATATAACAGGTCAAACTGTTTTCTTTATTTATTCTTCTACTAAAGACATTCAAAATGCTTTGGTTACAAATGGATTTTTAATTAAGATGCTTCAAATTCTTTCCTTCGACTGGAGTGCTCAATCTCTGTCCTTCGAGGTTAATTGAGCTGTAAGTGTCGTTTCCGAGCGCTTTTTCAATGACATACGGTCCTGTCCAAAATGGCTCTTCCTTTTCGACACTGTGCGAACTTACTTCACTTACTGTTTCTTTTGATGATGCCGTTTTATTTCTTTCTAACATGAATTGTTCCCTGCTCTCGGAATGTTGGCTTTTACCTTTATTAGTAGATGTTGTAACTGGTTTTGAAGTTGTCTTTGAGTTTTTCATGGTGCTTCTAGCCATCCCTGCTTCAACTTCAGCAATGAATTCCTTGATGCTAGACTCAGTTATTTTCAGGTGCTTGTTTTGACTTGTGGAATCATGCTTCGAACCTTCTCTCTGCTGGATGTCAATCTCGTTACAGACATGAGCTTCGTAAGGATCTCCCATTATTTCTGCAATTCTGAGCGGGGTTGGGAGTCGAATTCTCCTATGGAGTGTGGAAGCTACCACCATAAAACTGTGTAACCAAGGCCTGTCCACAATGGCATTGTATGGAGAATCAATGTCAACCACACAGAATGATGTTGGTAGCTCGAGCTTTCCTACATAGATTGTTAGAGATAATTCTCCTCTAGGCATCGAAGGTTTTCCATTAAAACCAAAAACATTATATGTCGAGGGTACTAATGCAGCATCTTTTCCAAATAGCTTATCATGAGTCTTGCCGAAGAGTATATCGACGGGACTGCCAGGGTCTATCAGTATTCTTGGCATTGCCAATTTTTTGATGTGCAAAGTTATGACCAATGGTCGTTGTGTAATCTTCCTCCATCTGGGATGTCCGTCGCAGAAAAGAAGACTGGTGCCTTCTGCCATTCCTCGAGAGTTTTCTTCATTGCTACACTCATTATCTCTTTCCCTTCAGAATCTCTTTTATGGATTCTATCTGTAATATTGCTTTTGAAACTACATTCGCTGACCTCTGCGTGCACTATCGAATTGCAATCGTTGAATCTTGGAATGTCTCGATCAATTGTTATTACATATGCCTCATGTTTCTTTTCTTCTTTCAGTTGTGGCTGGTTTGAAGGTAGGTTCGGTAGTTCTAGAAGATGGTTGAATTTTCCTCTCGAGATGAAGTAGTGAACTTGGTCTTGTGTTGTGACATAGTTCTCAGTGGAATGCCCATAAAATTTGTGGAATTCACAGAAAACCCACGAGCTTCTTGTGTGCGGTGGCTGATTTCCCCTGCATTTTGGGTATCAAATCTCTCCTGGTGATTCAGATTGCTCGATACTTCGTAAGGCTACTTCGAGGGGTACGCTGAGTTTCGGAAGCTTCCTATCTTGAAAGGGAGGAAATCCTGGCCTTGGTACTCCGAACTTTTTGTTTTGGTGACCCCCCTCGTATCCTCTTCGCGGATCGCTGGTTCTGTTGTCATTATACCTTTTGTTATCATTATATCTGCCGTCATTGAATTTTCCTTTGCTTCCATATCGCCCATCATCGTTCTGTCGTTCTCTTTTGGAGGAATCCCCCGCTGGATTGTTTGCATACTGATCATGACTTGTTCCGAATAGTACTTTCTTTAAGGGCTTCACCAGCTTCTTGACTTCGTCTCGTTCTTCCAAGGATAAATTGTTGATCGAATGCACTTGTTTCGAGATGCTTTCCTTCCCTTGAGCTGCCTGCTCCTTGATTTCTTCCAATGCAATTCTCTCCCTTTGGTATTTTCGAAGATCCTGCAGAGTTTCAACGTTTTCCGAGAAAAGTTTTTCGTACAAAGGATGTTCTTTATCGAGTGATTCAAATAGGCTCGGACTTTGTCCTTTTCTGTAGCACCATTCCCTACTTCCACGCATTGTGCGGTCCATCTCTCTGTTAGGCTTTTAGTGGATTCATTGGGTTTAACTTTAATACTGAATAACTTCTCGACCCCAGGCTTTGATGATTTATTGTATAAGAAATAAAGTATGAAGACCTTGGACAATTCCTCGAAAGATGAAATCGAACTGGTAGGCTATCATACCAAGCTAAGGCCTCTCCCTTCAAACTGGATGGAAAATATTTGCAGAGAACCTCGTCCTTGTCCGCCCAAGCTAGGAATAATCTTTGATACATTTTTATGTGAAGGGTCGCATCTCTTATCCCATCGATGACAAAGTTAAAAATTGGCATGGTGCATTTAACTGGGATAGGCCTATTTAAGAGTTCGGGGCTTAATGGAGAGCGGTTGACATCGTTAATTGCTTGTTTCAACTTTACTTTATCAGATGACTGAATTCTGTTGTCGAAGAGCTCTGCTCGCATTGATTTGATTTGATCCATCATGACTTTTTGCAATGCTAGGGTCTCAGCATCCTTTCTCGCCTGCCCGTTCTCGTATACCAGATGTATGTTGTTACCCCTTGATCGTATGCTTGGCTCGATGTGTCGACTTGACTCTTCTTTCCCACGCTCCTTTAGGTGTCTGTATGCTTCTGTGTTGTTTCTCGATGTGGAGGGCCGTTTGGAGTGTGAATTTTCATGTGGATGGGAGTGCCCTTCACTACTTATTTTGTAGTTCGAAGCTGATTTTTTAGCAGCTTTCTTGTTTGCTTCGGCTAATTGTTGTTTTAAGTTTTCTTATTTTCCTATTATTTCTTATGAGTTTTTTTAACTGCTTAACCCTCAAAATTTCTTCCTCGGTTGGCTGGTGTGCTTCTATTATTTCATTTGGTACCTCCTCTTCTTCTTCTTCTTCTTCTTCTTCTTCTTCTTCTTCTTCTTCAACTTCGTGATTTTGTTGCTCTGGGAATCCTTCTCCATCTGGTCCTAAATCCTCAATGAGTACCTCGTCTTCGTTTACTTGCTCCCTATGCTGGGTTGTACTTGCTGCTATCTCTGGTGAGAGTCCATTACTGGTTGACAGCCTAGTGTTAGGTCTCGAAGAACCTGTGCCCTATCTCGATGAGCCCACTCCTTGCCTAGGTATCTGATTGGATTTCGAAGTCATGATGACAATGACCTACAAAAAGTAACAAACCCGTGAGGTCCAAGGCGGCTACCGCAGTGTACTATGGGTCTGACATGCACCCTAACAGTTATAACAGATTCTGACATACAAGATTTTAGGGAGGATTTTACGTGTACGACCCAATTAAATTGCTGGCTTAAAAAACCTTTTGTGACTATTCTCTCTAACCGTTTTGATTTGCCCAGATCTACCTTCCAAATATGGAGGTTCCAGAAAATCCATTTTTCCTAACTTTCTCGGAAAAGATACTGCTAGATCTAAAAGATACGAAACTACTTTCCTGATATAAATTTGGTAGAAAAACCCCAAAATATCCCCTGACTAATTTCAGTGGCATGAATCATATACAAGATTTTTAAGGGTATTTGTTGGAAATTATAATAATAATGGATTTCCGAATCGAAAAACCACTTTCTCAAGATTTTTGTGTAAGTTCTTTTATTCTTCTTTTGTGAAATCTTTGTTGGAAAAAACTTTTTGATCTTGATTAGATCTTTGTGTTTCAAAGCTTAGATTATTTGAAAAACATCAATCTATCGTTATGATGATTTGCTCGAAATTCTTAAGTATACTAAAGATCAAGATCTTTAGATACCTAAGGTGATGGAGCTTATAATAAGAAAAGAATGAAGAAATGAAAGACAATCTTGAAAACCCTAAGAAAAAAAATTCTGAAAAATTTGAAACCACCAAAGCACAGGCAAACCTAAGTTGTTTTAATCAGTCCCTGTTTCTAGCGCCAAACCGTGTTGGTATAAAATCTGCTTAGAGACATTATACCTAACAACCAATAGATAATAACATGCATTCGTCGACTTGGAGAGCTATTCTAGCATTTACCATGATTACGAGTAAAGCTAAGAACAATATCGAAAGACACATTCGAAGATAAGATGAAAATCTATTTTTTATCCTAAAATTTAATAACAGTAACCCATCACAAGTGTAATTTTACCTTCCTATTTTTGGCACTGGAGAGGGTTGTGGGGTGTCAAAAGTGATGAATGTACTAAGTTACCGATCTCATTACACTTAACAAGAAATCTGATTTTCCTAATCATAATCATAATCATAATCATAAGTTCCTAATGATAATCATGTTTTTATTTCATAATAATCATAAGTATATAATAACGTGTTCTTTTCTTCTACTTGGTTTTCATAAGTTGATAAAAACCTTTACTTGTTCTCTTGCTTTGAGTTGATAAAAACCTAATTCCATAATATCTTCAAAATCAACAAAGAAAGCATACTATGTCGATGACAATCAGGTATAGAAACTAACCCATTGTTACATTTTCATTTATTTCTACACTTAGATCGCAGAATCGAAACCCTAGGTTTCTACCCAGAATCAGTGGATATAGTTGTATATATTTACCGATTATTCTTGGTCTTCATCTTCTCCGACAGATTTGAAACAAGAATCGTTGAGATGTTTGGTTTTACAAACGATTATTATTCTAACTAAGAATCGTATAATATTTGGTTAGTTATATATCGATTCTTGTTCTCTTAGATTTCTTTGAACTTACCTAAATCGTTATAATATGTGTGATTGGTATACTGATTATTGGCATATTAAAATCGTATGTTGTTATGTCTGATAAACACTGATTCTGGTACTCTCATACTTTTTATGCTTACCTAAATCGTTGGTTATATGGTTGTTGAGTATTTCCCTTTTTAAAATCGTTTATTGTACTGATTAATAAGAACCGATTATGGTTTCAAATCTGAAATAAAAAGGCAATCGTTTTATGTATGAACGCTTATACGTTGATTGAGTACATGATCACTGAGATCTTTAAGACGTTTCCATCGTGTTTATGCAACAGGGAACCTGAATCAAGTGCTCTAGTTGCACCCACTTAATGATCAAGTGTTCAAGTTGCACCCACCGAATCAAGTGCTCAAGTTGCACCCATTGAAACAAGTGCTCAATCCGTCTATGTCGAATCAAGTGCTGAAGTTACACCAACAGAGTATCTTCAGGCCATAATATCATCAGGACATAATATTCGACGACGATTGGACAATGAATATACTCCTGCCCCCAGATTTATCCCACATGATGACTTTGCTGCACCACTTGTTCGCAATCTTCGACAAAAGAGAGTTGGTGAGGTCGACGATGTTGCTTGTGGTTGTACAATTTTTGTTGAAGTTGAACAAACAATATCAGTTGAGTTTTATAATGTCTTTCGGTAGTGTTCTTCTTTTATGTAATGGGTAGACTTAAACACTTATGATGGTGAACGAATTATGGCTTTTAAATATTAAGAGCAGTAGACTTAAACATTTGAATCGTTGAACTTCTAGTTATGAATGGATGGTTGTTATGTTTGTTCATGCATGAATGCTTGTTAGGTTGTTTCATAACTATGTGAGTGAAAGAAGCTAGAGTATTTTATGACAATAATCGGTTTATATAAGCTTCTTTATCAGCCGATTATTGCAGTAACAAAATTTTAATTTATATAATCGTTTTATGTGGTTGTTGTCATACAACTATTGAAGGTAAACAAATATAGCATACCCATGTCCAAAATTGTACCCATACATAATCGTCATTAGTAGACTATTATAAACCGATTATGAGCGGGTTTCTTAAAAAAAAGCCGTTGGGGCTTTCATGAGGACCTAGATCTCTTGGCGTTATGATACCCACAAAAATTTTAAACCTTCATCATTCAAACCCCCCAAAATGTCTAAACCTTCATCTTCTACCGGTTCTCCTCGTTCCAACGATCAATTGGGTTCTCCTCCACCTGTTACGCCAAACTTCGTCTTACTAGGTACTCCTCCAGCATCTCCTCCTCGTAAACGTTATCGGCACATGAATGAGTTAGCTGATGAATACTATTTTCAGTACTCTTCATATCAAAAATTCTTATCTCCTCCTCGATTAAGTGAAAAAAAATCTAGTTCTGCTCCATTAATTTACGTTGGTTGAAGATCTATGTCTTTGTAGAAATCTTATGTTGTACTATCCAAAACCGGATGAAATAAAACGAAGTCATATTGGGTTGAATTGGTCACTATTGTGGAGTTATGTCAAAGAAGACTTCATGAATAAAACTCCCCAACCCCTACTTGCGGGAGATGTAAATGGTTTGTGGGTGCGATGGAGAATTATACACAAAAACGTCAAAGAATTTATGCACTTGGGTAGATTGATCCGAGCTCGACTTAAGGATGACACCGATAATGAAATAGTGGTTAAGACTTTGAAGGAATGACAACGATGGAAAGGAAAGAACTTCGAGTACGAACGACATTACCATCTCCTCAAAACTTTTCTCGCAATCCGTTATATAGCTTAATCAAGTGTCTGTTTATGTAAGGTTGATTGTGTCTTGAGTAAGTGTCGTTGTGTAGGGTTGAATTAATTTGAATTTTGTTTATGAATGTTAAAATCGGCGTTTATATTTTAGTTGGTAAGCCGTATAATGTTAAAATCGGCTCTTTTGGACTTCATTATTAACCGATTTTTGTTTAAAATTTGTGGCATGAATATAATCGGCGTTAATTTTTTAATATGTATACCGATTATTGGTTGTTTTTCCAAGAAAAATATCCGTTGGAATCACATCTATATAAGAGATCCTCCTCTCACCCCTCTCACACACATACCTTCTCTCACACACACATATATTGTTCAACACCTTTAAAAACTACTTCCTCCAATAGTGTTTTTTCAATTCAAGAGGAGATAATGGGGGAATGGGGTGGATGGGAAACAGATGAAGACTTGGATCTAGTGAAATCATTCGCATATGTCCTACATGAACGACCAAATGAACTTCGCTTTATGTTTTGGAAGAGGGTCAAAGAAATCTTTATAGAACGCAACGGGAATCGAAAGCAACGCATTTCAAGAATGTTGAGCTTTCGATTCGATCATATGAAAGGGGGTATGCAAGAGTACGTTAGAATTATGGAAATGGTTAACTATCATCCCCGACGATCTAGTAGGTAGAAATTGAGTATCTAGACATGGTTGTATTTGTTCCATTGTTAAATTGTTGCATACTAACTTTCTTTTCTTTGACGCTTTAATTTTAGAAAGCGAGATTCGCGACTCTATGGGAAATACGGCAAGGCGAACGACCATACGCTTTCAAGAAGTGTTATAACGTGTTGAAGAGACGTGCTCCTAGATTCATTGATGAAGTATTAATGAACGACATGCTAGTTTAGACCTACTAGATTATGTAATTTTTAAATTTCCTAAATCAATGAATGAATGAAACTTGAGTCCTTAGATTTCTGCTAGTTTTTATTGCCCAGAATCGGTTTATGATGGTGTGTAATATAACGATTATCTGACAAATTTACTCATAAATTTTTCAATGTAAATAATCGTTCGACAGCAATGACTTTAATCACCGATTTTACATCACCTGAGTTCCTGTCTATTTTTTTCAACATAATCGGCATTTGAAGCCATCCACATACACCGATTATGGTAGATAAATTTGTGACTTAAATTGGTAGCCTTTGAACCGATTGTGATATTTTAAATTTCTAGGTAAGAACAAGAATTTGTTTATAATGTATGTTTTCTATACCGATTATTCATCGACACCCGATTGAACAAGGAACGCGAACAATAATCAGCATAAAGTGGACTTCATGTGCGCCGATTCTGCATAATCGTGATGATTATCGAAATTTTTTCATGTTTAGATAAGTAAACTTGTTTTGCTACTAATCAACACTAATTAATCATTAACTCAACTAATCAACTAATTAACCACTAATGAGGGAGGGGTAAAAGAGTTTGTTTTTTATAAGGGGTTTTTGATTTTACTTCAAAAATTCCTATTTTAACTTATTATATGGGTCCAAATAAAATCTCTAGGGCCAAAAATAGGAAGAAATGTGGTTTTGTATTACCGGAAAAGTATGTACAAATATTTAGTTCATAATCCGCCGAGTTATTCAAGTGTCCATAAACTTCTATATTCTTGTCAAATGTTTCTTAGTTGTAATCGGTTTTGTGTTGCTAAAAAGTGTTTATTGTTAACATTTTAGGGAAAATATGCTGATGATACACTGGTTTTCATGGAGGCAAGAGAAGAAGAAGCGGAAAATCTACTCATAATACTCCAAAATTATGAAGCTTTGACAGGACTGCCAGTCAATTTGAGTAAGAGTTCAGTCATTAGCATTAATGTTGAGCACAAAGTTCAAATGATAGCAGATATTTTAAACTGCAAGGTTGAAAACTTACCGCTTAAATACCTTGGATTACCAGTTGTAGCATCTAGCAGATCACTGAGTATATGAGATATGGTCATTGAGAAGTTCCAAAAAAAACTAGCTATCTGGATAAGGAAACTTTTCACAAAAGCTGGTAGGGTGGTTCTAATTAGATCAGTACTCTCAAGTCTACCAATTTACTTCTTATCAATATATCATATGCCAGTCAAGGTTGACGAGAAGTTAAACATGATTATGAGGCAATTTCTTTGGGGATCTACAGCTGAAAAAACAAAGATACATTGGGTGGCATGGGAAAAGATTTGTAGGCCAAAGAAACAAGGTGGATTGGGTATCAGAAATTTAAGGATCACTAACAAGGCTTTGCTTGCAAAATGGTCACAAAGAAAAGAAGCAATTGTGGAGGAAAATCATTCAGACAAAGATAAAGGGTAAATAACAAGACTTATAGGTACAAGACTCTGAACTACCTCAAGATAGAGGTATTTGGAAGGGTATCAAAAACAAAAAACAGTGGTGCAGCAAATTACTACAATGGAGATCAATAATGGTGCTTCCATCAAGTTTTGGCTAGACAAGTGGAGCAACAATGAAGAATCGAAAAGTAAATTTCTTCTAATTTACAAACTGTTTGATCAGGAAGATGCAACTTTATAAGATATGGTGGATCAGGGGAACTGGAATATCACTTTGCAAAGGAACTTGAAACCAGCAGAATTAAGGCAGATTACTGAATTGTTTACTTTCTTAGGTACCCTCCAAATTTAAATCAGGAAGAGGATGGTCTCATCTGCAATGCTCTAAATGGATTGCCAGCTAAAGCATGGTACAATTGGTTAGACAGTCAACTACCAGCTTCAACAAATGTGCCTCCATTTGCAGTAATTTGGACACAGAATGTATGTCCAAAAGTCCAATTCTTCATGTGGACTGCGGCTCAAAACTCAATTGCCACCACGGTGAATCTTTTGAGAAGAGGAAGCAACATCCCCAACAGTTCATGCTGTTTATGTCAGGCACACCCTGAAACAACTGAACATTTACTTTTGCACTGCCAATTTGCAAGTGTTATATGGTCATACATTATATCAGGGTACAATATCAAATGAGTGCAGCCTAGAACAATCACTGATATGCTGCAGCTTGGAAATACAGGAGAGGAAGGAATAGAGGAAGAAAAATCTGGCCAGTGTTACCCTTTGCAATCTGCAGGTCAATTTGGGGAGAAATAAATCACAGAATCATGGCGCATAACAAGCCAAGATCAGAGGGAGTGATTATAAATGAAGTTAAATTACTAATCTTTTTATGGGGCACTAAAGATAAATGGTTCTGGGACAGACCAATGCAGGAAATTTTTACTCACTGGAAAAATCTGTTAAACTGTAATTAGGAATTTTTGATCTTATCTTGGAGAAATAGTCCTAACTCTATTGTAACATTTTTTTTTCTATCAATACAATTTTAACCTTTATCCTGTAAGAAAATATTTTAGGGACAAAAAGTTAAACTGAAAAAACTCATTCTATAAGTGAGATATCGTCACGTCGGTCAAGCGGCCCATAAAATTTTACTTCTATCAAAATTCTAACATTTTTCTTTACGTAGGAACGTCACTATAAGCAAAGCAAACTTATATAGTAGCAAACTTATATAGTAGGCATTCCTTCTTAATTGCATCACCAAAACAAAAAAACCCCTTATCAAAAATAGCCCATTTTTAAAGGATTTTTCCAAAAATATACCTTCTAAAAATTAATTCATAAAACTAACCATAAATGACTGATATAGACCATGACCGTATTATAGGCCATTAGGGTCTAGACTTTTGTGATGAGTCGCAATTGAAATGGTACAGTCAGCTGCTTTGGTGTCATCCTTATTGATGAAAAAGGTGTAGACTATGGATTCAAGGGTGTAGACTATAGGGTTGATGGTCCAGACTTTATGGTATTAAGGTGTAGACCATTCTGATCCTCCATGGCGCTTAATTGGCACAACGGTCTAGACTCTAAAATTGGCAGTCTATACCATTCTGAATCTACATGGCGCCTATGTGGCGGCCCTTAAATTAGGGTCTACACTTTGGTAAATAAAGGTCTACACTTTGACAATTCCAAAAATAGGCATTTTCGTAAGGTCTAGACTATGATAAACAGAACGTCTACACTTTGGCAATTCCAAAAACATGCATTTTCTAGGGTCTAGATTTTGGATGCAAAGGTGTAGACCCTGATCACCATGGTCAATTGTGATTGACCAAAAAAAATTGTACCGAAGGTGTATACTTTCAGGGCTAAAATCGGTAGACATGAGTATTTTTTTGTATTATTTTTTAGAAGCCATTTTTTTAAAAAACACACCCCACTTGCTTGTTTGGCATGAACTAGCTAATTTTGTTCGTATAAATGGCTAGCATAGCATAGCATAGCATAGCATAACATACCTCAAGGCTCAACCTAGTTAATAGACAATATTCGAGTGAGACAGACTAGCAATCAAACTAACTTGGCTAACTAACAGAATCATAACAAACCTCAACGCTCAACCTAATTGATAGACAATATTCGAGTGATACAGACTAGAGATCGACCTAACTTGGCTAACTAACAGTAGGATAACATACCTCAAGGCTCAACCTAGTTAATAGACAATATTCGAATGACACAGACTAGCGATCGAACCGCTAACTTGGCTAACTAAACAGTAGCAGTGTGCCACTGTCGGTGCCTTGGAACATGAAGAGGCCCAGGGAAGGGGAAAAACTAGGATTTAGCTTTAGCATCAAAAGAAGACCCTAGCATACTTAAGGCAACCTGAAACAGAGAGAGGTCGTGAATTGCCAATTAATTCCCACATATTTATAATTTTATGATCGACGACACCATTTTTTTAGTTTGATGACAAAATAAGTGGGATGAAGCCAGGAGGGTCATCCACCCATTCAGCAGTAACGTTATTCTTCCTTGCAAACTTAGCTAGTTTGTCTGCACAGGGGTTTGCATCTCTTTTAACATAACTTAAACTAGTAGAACTAAACTTAGATAAATGAAAACTAATGTCTTCAACAATGCTTCTGTATTGCCAAGCTATGGACTGGAAATTGCCTCCAACAGCCTTAACCACACGTTCAGCATCAGACTCAAAAACAACTTGCTTGAAATCATATTTATAATTTTATGATCGACGACACCATTGATATAACTTTAATGTTGACTTTCAAGATAAGATTTGGACAATTATTATTTAGAAAAAATAAATGATGGTATTGTTGCTCAACACGTACTTACATAGTTGTCACTTGTATTCAACTCTCCGGGTTCTTTTTAGAGGTAAATCTCTCCGGTTGATATAGTAACCTTACAGAAAATGCCGGCCATCAACAATCAATTAATAAAGGATATTTAGGGTTAGCAAGGTTCCAGTACAGTTAACATTCATCTTCAAGATGTAATTAGTAATTGGAGTTCTCTGTTGTTTGATCCCCATTAGGTCTGTTGGGGTTTTTCTTTGGTTTATCTTTGTTGTTGTGTAATTTTTCCTTGTTTAGTGGCTTGGCTTTTGTGTTGGGTTGTAATTAGCTTTTTTTCCTAATATATCTTCTATTTGTTGAGCAAAAAAAATAAAGGGTCAGCAAGGTTCAACTGATCAAACTAACGGCCATGACAAGGGTACTAGAATCTAAGATCCACATACAAAAAAAAAAAAAAACAAAAACAAACATTAGAGTGGATGTTAATGCACATCTCTGAGAACATTCAATATGAACTACTTTCGGAACCGTCATTTGAGCCCCTCCCCAAATTACATTGGCCCTCTCTAGTGATCCAAAATAGGGTTACCCAGCACTATTTTTGGCATTATTTTAGTAAATTTTTTTTTTATTACAATCTGCCCCTCAAATGATTCTAATTATAGGATTAAATCAGAATCATTGGGGTTACCCAGCATCCTTTTTGGCCTTCTTTTACTGTGTAGCAGCCATAGTTATGGGTTCGGTATTTTGGCTTTTTCGACTTTGGCAGAGCCTGGTGCTGATACAATGTGCTTCTCGAAGAGATTGAAGAACTGCTTAATGGGTCACGACTTGACAATAAAGTGGGCAATTTTTATTTCATCGTTTAAGGCTTGTAATTCAAAAAGCGGTCGGAGCTCAGCTTGTAGTCAGACTCCCGACCAACTCTTTGTCTGGCTCTCTTGATTCTGATTAGAAATTATAATACGCAAAATTTAGGATAAATGTTAATGATAGTTTTAAAGAAAATTTAAAAAAAAAAATTGAGTTTTTTTTCCCCAGAACGAAGAACAGTTCGGCTCACCCATTTTAAACCCAACTACACAAATTAAGGTTCCGCTCAACCATTATTAGCCGAACTACACAAATTAACGTTTGGCTAATTAGTTCGATTCACCATTTTCAGTTGCACTATAAAAATTCAGGTTCGGCTCACCCATTACTAGCCGAACTACACAAATTAAGGTTCGGCTAATTAATTTGACTCATCCATTTTTAGCCGAACTATATACAATTAAGGTTCGGCTGATTTAAGGATATATCGTATTAGCCGAACTGTTCATCAAACTAAAACATGTTTTTGTAACTGCAAAACTAGTTGAGGAATTCTATCGAACAGCTGATGTGCACGACTTGGTGATGAGGAATGAGTTTAATTTGATTCTCAATCCTATCATATCTCCTTCCCTGCAATATATTTAATTCAGACAACTACCCAATATTCATCACAATCATTTAAATCATTCCAATTTTCTAGAAACCTTAATTAAGAAAATTCCCTAACAATTTAGGCTAATCAAACTCATATAATATTAACTCCAGGAGTCTTCTTCATCATCTTCTCCATCTTCAAATTGAAGTAAATACCAAAACCATCAATTTCTTACAGCAAACTCAAAATTAAGTAAGAAAGAAAAAACCACTCTAAAACATGAGAATCAACACCATCAAAAATCCTTTTTGATGATTCTATTATTGTTACTACTGTTGGTTTTCATTGTATAATCAACACCATCAGAAAATTAATTTTCCTCATTTTCTTTTTCCGGGTTCAGATCAGAATAGAAAATAGTATAAGAACGATTAGGATAAGGAGAAGTGATGAACTATTATGGATTGGGTTGAAATGATGAACTTTTGTGGCAAACATGGAGGTCCTTGATTTTTCGATGGCTGTTGTGTTAGAATAAGGAAACGATGATAACTATTGTGTTAGAATAAGGAGACGACTAGGGTTCAGCGATTAGGTTTAAGGCTTTATTTAGAGGAATGACAAATTAGTAACTAGTGCGAATTTGTCCACCCCCAAAACCGGGGTAACTTAATACGGCCAACCTCATTGGCCCATGTGTCTATCTTTTTTCTACACCGGTTTCTGGTTTCGTTTCTTTTTTTTTTCTCTTTTAAATCAGTTTTATTTCTCTCTCTCTCTCTTTTATCACTTTTTCTGTTTTTATTTATCTCTCTTATTTCAATTCTGACCCAACAGTAGAATCAGATCACTTTCACGCCAATTTATGGTTGTGCAGGAGTATGCCGATCTCTAAATCTATTTATTACTTTTTTAATGCTTAAATTAATTATTTATTACTTCTAAATCAATTATTTAGCTCATTCTTAAATTGCATCATGATTTCTAAAAATCTACATTTGATTTCAAAACGTTTTCTTAAAATACAAAAGTAGTCTTGCATAAAATGCTTTTACAAAAACCCCCAAGCGTCTTCTAATAAATGATTTTTCAAATAAATTTTTGTGCCGGAAGTATTCGGTTAGGGAAAAGATTGTATTAGAACGATGAAATTCGTCAAAGACATAATGAGAGTAATGGGAGTCCAACAAAAATCGGGAGTCCTCCATCACAACATTGCCTCCGTAGGACATTAATCTTCTCCGCAACCCTCCGTCAAATAAACAGTCCTACACCCAAAATGAAAAAGTCGATGATTGCTTCCAAAATAAATGATCTTGTTTTTCGCACAATGATTTTCAAATATTATCAAATACTTATTTTGCATACCTCATTCATGTTTTCAAAAAAAATGGGAGAAAGGATATATATATATATATATACCATCACTTAATCAGTTTTCACCACATTTGATGATAAACCATCACACCACAATAGCAATATATTAACCTCTCTGAAATTTTCTTAGCAGCTCAGATCTCCGCCTCCGCCTAAGCACCTCCGGGTCCGCTTTCAATGCAGAACATCCCACGCAACGCACTATCAACATCAACCGCACCAGCGCAACAACTGTCAGCATAGAAGAAGAAAGGTGTTAGGGCATTGTTCGGTCAAACCCAGTAGCGTTGGTATGTCAAGCTGGTTGTCAGTTTTAGGTGTTAAAACACAATTCTTGATTTAGCCTACTAGAGTTTAGATTTTGGAATTGGGATATGGACTAAGTAGTAGAGACCTTGAAGACGAAGACTGTGAAGACAAAGAAGACATCAATTATTCTTCATCGACAAAAGGTTAGTAGGAGTTATGACTTTTATGGAAATTCTTCTATTCTACTTACTCTATCTTTCGAAATAGTCGGCTACTTTAGTAGTGATACTAATAGCGATTGAGATCGTGTTCTTGTCTACATGACCATGAGTTATGTTGGTATTTGTTCCCACGAATACTAAGTTTACAAGAATACATGAGATAGATTCGATACCATTTGTCCATTGCAATGGTTTGCTTGCAAATCACTTATTGGATATGGGTGAATCTAAAGGAGTACTCTTGAGCAAGATTCTAGTGGATTATAACTGAGGGCGTATGACACGTCTAAGTACTGGTCCAGCCCAGAACTTCCAGCGGATCCAAGTTAAACCCTAATCTGGAAAACGACGGTTCCCGAACCGTACGGTGAACTGAGACTCGGAATTTCTCTTGAGTTCCAAAGTATCAATTTGTACGCGTACTAGTACGTGAACCTCATATTCGATGCATTTGGTTGTGATTCAGATGGACGGTTTGCGAACCGCCCAAGGTGAATATTCTCTGGGATTTTCACACTGGTTAAACTCGGACTCCTTTATCTCTTAGTTGGACTTGGTTATCACGAAATATCTTCTGTGGTCCATCTAACGGTTCTCAATGTGTCAATAAGATAAAGATTATCTCTGGTCTGTTGGATATCTATCTTGAAGTGTTTATGAGCTAATAAAACACTTGGCAGATAAATGTTAAAAGATTTCCAATTGAGATAAATCTCTGTTTACTTGGTTTGCAAGTTAGGGTTTCCTAGACTTGTGGAACAAGTAACTAGTTGCTTTATTCCAAAGCAACCTATCTTATTGAGTGCTATAAATAGAGGCGTCTAAGGACGAAAATCGCAAGCATCAAGCATACGTGAAGATTCCTTTTGGAAGAGATCGTAAAACTCTTTTCACTTCGGTGAATGCTTTTTGTGGTATAGTCATCCTCTATTAGGTAGCAGTTCCTCTTGGGAATTACCTACGACTATAAAGACTTCTCTTGAGAGTTGGGAAGCACAGGTAGGAGATTGAGACCTTAGTGGTTGAAATTGGAGTAACATGTAACCTTGGTAACCTGATCACGTTCTTGTCTATTGTACGGTCCTTCTCTTCTGATATAAGGCCATTCAAGAACTGATACGTTACACACAGGGTTGAAAGAAAGCAACGCACGGCTGCACTCGGTGTTGTAAGACCTAGTTAGATCCAGTTGTATAAGTTTGTTAAGTGATTCTTCGTTTACAACTGAGGTAGAGACAAGTTGGGCATAGTTTACTCGGTTTACTTGTCAGCCTCCGCTTGTAAGTAGATTTCCGTATGACCTAGAGAAATCCGAAGGAAGTCACTTTGTGTATGTCAAACTGATAGAGGACAGTTCAAACATACAGTTGATAATTGAGGTTGCAAACCCGAAATTGTTGACACAAGCCTTTAACAGCGGTTAAAGAAACTCCTAGGCCTGTAAAGGACGTCAGCTAGGGGAATCAAGTGTGTGACGATCTGTGGGGGATCTAGAGACGTAAGGAGTGCAACAGTAGCTAATTCGCTTGGAGGGCTTGAGTTGGTCTCTGCTACATCCCAGACCGAAGTCTTATAGTAGGCTAGTGTTTGTAGACAGTTTGTACTGTGCGGTGTTCAATCTGGACGAGGTCCCGAGGTTTTTCTACAGGTCGTAGTTTCTTCGTTAAAAAAAACTCTGGCGTCTTGTGTGCTTTACTTTCCGCATTATATTCTCTGATTATATAATTAAAGCAAACACAAGAATTACGATATTAATAAACCTGATCGTTGTCCCCAATCCATCCATTGGATTTACCAAGACCCTGTCTTGTGTCAGACTGATCCTTTGAGATCCAAACTCAGGTTAACAGATCTGGATATTGATTTTTGAGATCGTCCAGATCTGACCATAAGTCTCATGAGCCCAAACGAAAAGTTGGTTGTATTTCGGTAACCACTGCTTTTTCAATTGGTATCAGAGTTGGTGAACACATTAAGGATGTAACTGTTTGTGTTTATCGCGGCTTGTGAGTCATAGAACAAAGCTTAAAAGCATGTAACGTACCACCACACTTGAATGTAACATCAGTATCTCAAAGAGAAATCTTGACAGATGACACGTCTGATGTATGGACCGATTTTATTAATTCTCTATGTATTGAAAAACATAGATTAATTAGAAAAGTCGAAAGGCTTTTTATCGGGTTAAACATTCAAAGTGAAAAGGTTTATGATTTATCTGAAAAAGAGAAAATGCTCAGCAATAAGCTAGATGAGATTGTCCGTGAGAAACAGACTACTAACCCCAGTCTATCCGGACCAAGTCAAGAGACTAAAGGGATTCAAGACCCTTATACAGAATCTAGTTTGAAGCATGTCTCAAGGGAAAGATATGGAATCGGGTTCAAACTCCCTTATTCAGAAAACATGAATATTGAACACCCCTGCACCTTTTGTGGCTTGAAAGGTCATTTCCAATATTTTATGCAGTTCATTCAGGACAAAACTCCAGGAACTTAAAGACTTGCATAAAAATGCTCATAAACTCTTTATTGAGTTAAGACAGCATGTAAGAAATCAAGAAACGCCCCCTATTGAGGGAACTCGTGAATGTGCCTTAGGAGCAGTAGCTCTGAAATCTACATCCCCGTTTCAATGGTTTCTTGATAGTGGATGTAGTAGGCATATGACAGGGGATCTATCTTGGTTTGTGAACGTTTATGATTACAAAGGTGGTTCTGTAACCTTTGGAGATGGAAGTTGTTGCTTCATCAGCAAGCGAGGAACTATTAAACTTCCAGGTATTCCCGAGATCCATGATGTTGTATATGTTGAAGGCATGACATCAAATCTACTTTCTATTAGTCAAATCTGCGACAAAGGCCACAAGGTTGTTTTCGAGGCAAATAAATGTGCCATTGAAGATAAATCTGGCAATACCATATTCCGTGGTATTTGTGGGTCGAACAATTGTTATCTACTTGATATCAAGTCCGATCTTTGTTGCAACCTGACTAAGGATGAATCTACCCATCTCTGGCATGAATGATTTGGTCATATCAATTATCGTTTATTGGGGAAGCTAATTAACAAAGAACTTGTTAGAGGTGTCCCTAAGATACAAGCCAACGTCGATGGTATATGTGGTGCTTGTTGTTTTAGGTGTAAAACAATAAAGAGAATCTGAGGGGTAAAGTGTGAAGTGTAATGATGTAATATGAAATTGTAATGGTATTCGAGAGGTCAAGATCGAACAAGACTCGCCTAAACCAAGAAATGGTCGTTCGAGTATTGCTTCAGTTACAAGAAGAGGAAATAGGGTTGGTTTAAGGGAGGGAGGCCGAGAAAGATGAGATCAGAGAATTGCTATGATTTCTGTGATGTTGTGATTAAAATTGCTAAAAGAATGGATATTCAGTTCTCACTAGATATTGAATGCAGAATGAGAAAAGTTAATCAATTATCGATGAGATAGATTGATTATACTTGCACTGAATTAAACTTGAACTGCTGAACTTGTTCTCGTTTGTTCTGTTTTTCCAAACTGGTCGAGTGACCTATTTATAACAATAGAATTCCAACTGATCTCGTAAGAAGTGGAAGAGTGGGAGTGTGGAGTAAGTGGGACCAGTTGTTAAGAGTCTTGCGCCTAATATTAGGGAAGACTAACTTTCTCATCCCCTCTTTTCAGCAACGTTCACACGAATTAGCTCTCTTTCCCGTTGAATGATTGAGCCGTTGCAATCACACGTGCCGTAGACCGCCAAACCAAAACCCTAAATAATATCCCCCCATGTAACTTACTTGATTCTCGTAAGATTTGTTAAGTATTGAATATTTGTTAAGTCAAAGATGACTAAGTGCAAAGTCGTACCAATTATTGGTAAACTCAGGACTTCGCATAAAAATATAGAATTAAGCGATAAGCTTGTGTATCTCTTTTAAGTTTGGTCTAAGGATTGAGCCGGGAAATCGCCATTTAAACCAATGAGAGAATTCTAAGGATTGAGCTATGCAATCGCCATTTAGACTTAGAGGATTTCAGCAACTCTCTGTGGCAATAGTCAAGTAAATACGACTTTCGCTTTGCCATAAATATGAGACATTGGCTTGTGGCATATAATGCACCAATTCCCTTAGTAATAGAGACATATGAATGTCCAAAATAATATAAGTCATATCCTTGAGCCATGATTAAGAAATGTAGCACTGATTATAGAAGCAAGTCTATAATCAGGAAAACAGGCGAGTGATGCTAACATAGCGTAGCCACAACCAAGAATGCATGAATGTTTCCAATTCAAGACCTAAAGATAGGCCACATGAATGATAATAAGGTATTTTGCATAGCATAATAATCTTATTAGAAAGTTAGATATAGGATGTATGAGGATGAACCATAACATTACGTCATATTCAGATTTCTGGACAGTTTACACGTCATCTATTCCAAAACTCACCCAGGCCAGCCTATATTCGCTAAAATCACGAAATTTTAGTATGTTATGGGGAACTCACAGAGGAGAAACTTTAGTGAAGGAAGTTTCTCCTGATTCTTCACAGATTGGGCCGTAAAAATCGTCCTTTGAGGCAATTCGTAATCTGCCAGATTTCCGAATTTGATTAGGAAACTAGAGTATCATGGATTCAATAAAGTCCATAATCATCTAGGACTTGGATCAGCAGGACCCAAAAGTAGAGGTAGCTCAAGAATGAATAAGTGGGACCCTCAATCTATGGTGAGTGATGAAAGTGGGCCCTACCATTGTTTTGTAGGCGACCTATGAAAGTGGGGTCTACAAAAAGAGTTGCGCTAGCAACAAAAGTGGGGCCACGACATGGATCACGGCTAAGGTCCAAAAGTGTGGGGTCGTGGCATGAGCCACGGCCAAGACCAAGCTAGGGACGCAAGGTAGGAGAGATTTTAGCTAAGGGAAGCAAGGGGATGGGCGTGAGCTAGGATGTGAGAGATTTTAGCTTTGGGGAAGCAAGGGAATGGGGTGGGCTAGGATGGGATGGCCGTGTGGGCCACCCATCCATGGATGTGAGCTAGGCAAGCCAAGAGATGAGAGTTTTTAGGACAAGCAAGGGGACGTGAGCAAGGGAAGGCGTGGGCTAGGATGATATGGCCGTGGGCCACCCATCCGTGGACGTGAGCTAGGCAAGCAAGAGGGGACGTGTTTTTAGCTTAGGGAAACAAGGGGATGGCGAGCTAGGATAGGAGAGATTTTAGCTTAGGGAAACAAGGGATAAAACAGGTGCATAAGCATAAGCTAAGGCGCGTGCACAAGCACAAGCGCATTGATAGGTGCTCAAAACACCTATTCAAGAGTACCTAATTGATACACTTTAGTCGCCTAAATCCTCGTATATTATTTATTTTACATTGTTTTCTCTTTTGCAGGTACTTTAAAGTTTAATAATAAAAATGAAGCAATTTACAACTCAATTCATCACTTGACAACTCTTGGAGTCAATGTTCTCAAATACAAGAAGAATACCAGGTTCAGAAGTGTCGCAAACAAGAATTATTGGAGGCCCGGGCAGAACTGATTTTAGGGCACACAGGAAATGAAAGGGGCCGACTGATTATTCCCAACCTCAGCGCAACGTTAAGGGGCACCTTAAAAAGGCCCAAATTTTAGATCGGTCCAAATACTGCTGACGGAAGATGTTCATCTGAGTTAAAGAAATACAGACGATGCAGTGAGAAAGAGACTGTGCAAATCGCACATGTGCAGAAACGAAATGGGCTAAGCAGTGTTGGTCTGGCCCAGTGTGTGTTGAGGCATTCTCAATTGGGCTCGGACATGTAAAGGGTTTTTGCGTGAACTGTTTTTGGAAATCACAAAGGGGCATACTATAAAAGGGGCGTATTATTTAAAAGGATATAAAAAGAAACGGAAGTTCTGTTTTTGAGGAATCACGCACAGTTCTGCACGGAGTTCTGACGGGAAGAAGGCTACTGTGGATTTTTGGGGGTGCAATTCCCGAGGCGCTGCAACCAAGGTTTTTTATGCTTTTATTTATTTTCTTTATTATCATCTATGGATTTCAATAAAGCTATGAGTAACTAAACAATTTCGTATTGGTTAAGGGATGTAATTGGATGTCTCAAACATATTAATCAATCTGGCTGGTCAATTGTTATTATTCATGAAATCTCTTGTCGTTCATGTTCTACTGTGTTTAATAATTGCATGATTGATGTATTGCAATATGATTGTTTTCTTATTTGTTTAAGTTGCAAACTGAATGAATACGAAAGCATATCAATAGCTAGATTAGGGTTTTGAGATACGAAATCGTCAAAAAACCCTGTCACAAGTAGCACAATATGATTTCGAAAGCGGTGATAGCTTTTAGAAATTATATGTAGAAGCTTGACCTATGTTGAATAGTTTTCTGTTGCATAGATTAGCCTAATTCATAGAACCTAAAGCTCTTGGAGAATTGAACTTGATTGCACGTTGCGTTGAGTTATTCTCTGAGTAGTATTTGCATATTCATCGTTATGGTATGCAATGATATAAGGAATTTACCGGAGTATACTCTCGATGGGGTACTCTAGGGCTATTGGTATGAGAAAGATTGAATGTTAACTTTGATCGATTGATGAACATGTTTGGTGATTGAAGATGAAACCCTTGACCAGTATTTCCTCTCTCTGAATTCTATTTTCATTTACTTGTTTCGTTTTTATTTTATTTGCACAACGAAAATCCCCCCTTTTGGTTACTCTTAAGTTTTCAAATACAACTGATAAACCATACCTCTCTCTGTGGAACGAACTTATTCTTGCTACTATGCTTAATTTATATTTAGTGAAGTAAGAGTATTAATATTATTCTAAAAAAAAGTAAGAGTATTAATTTTGACTGGTTTGACACCCATCAAATTTTGGCGCCGCTGCCGGGGAGAGGCATTGCGGTTGTAGTTGTTTTGATTTCTTATTTTTCTTATGTATTCTGAACTTGTGAGTCGTCATGTTTCCTTATGGAAATAACATGTACAGTGCACAAGACCAGACACAATATTATTATGGTGATCAATTTGGTTTTAATTCTCAACCCTTTTATAACTCTCAACCACCCATGGAATATTATCAGAATCAATCTTTTGGTTTTGATCAATTTCCAAGGGAACCTTTTGGTTATTCTCAGACATATCAACCTTCGGGTGGGTATGTAAGTGAACAACCACAAGGACGGTGGGACGGTTATACTTCTGATTCGCTTAATTCTAGTTGTATGCAGATTCTAGATGGACTACAGGATATGCGACGTGTACTAGAACAACTTGAACGTAATATAGAGAACATTACACCAACCCAATCTTATTACAGGATACCTGAACCAACTCCTGATCGCATTTATGATCATTCGCCCATTCAACGGGAAGAGTTGTTTTCTCAGGATTCTGTTGTGAGTAATGTTGGGAAACGTGTAAACGTAAGAAAACTCTCGAAAAAACTTTATAAGCTGGAAGATGATGGAGCACCAGAAGAAATTGTTGAGGAGATTAGTAGAATCATACATGCAGAACTTCGACGACGTTGTGCTGATCCACACTATGTCAATGATGATTCTGATGATGAGGATGACGAAAGAGTAATTGAGAATGAAACTGAGTTGAAAGATATCGTTGAGGAACCAATCGAGATTTCCATGGACCATGATGAAGACGTTAAAGCTGAGATTTCAGTTGAGGCAGAAACTGATGAAGAATGGTTTTTGAAAAGTTTGGTTGAGGATCACGATACACTTGAGGTAAATAGTTCATTAGATTTTTTCCAAAGCAGTGAGGATCCCGTGCTACAAAAGATTGTGCAAGGTTTGTCTAATCCTATACATGATTCTATTTCTTATGATCCTCCTCTCCTAGTTGAAGTGGTTTCTCAAAGAGTTGTTTCTGCAACTTTTAAGAAAAAATCTCACCTAGGATTGGATATTTGTACTTCTAATGTTCTTATGGATTATTTTGCTTCCAAGTATACACCATTACACATGTTTGATTCTAGCATTGAGCATGTTCACAGGGGGGAACCCGAAGAAGTTCCCTTATTTTATGTTCTTTATCCACTTCCAAGTGGAGAAAAGTTCAAGTGTGGGGGTAACTTTCATCAATTAATAACTTCACTATTCAGATGTTATGCTAATGTTTGTGTGAGGTTGTTACTAGAGTTGCAGATTGTCGTCTGGATGGATCCCCAGATTTTCAGATTGTTGGTGTACGGGGAATCAATCTTGCAAGTCGGGCTGAGGACTTTAAACCAAGCGTTTTGTGGGAGGCAACCCATTGATTGTATCTAATTTTATTGTTTTGTT
>JAJJMA010212490.1:7738-25183 GCA_023529015.1 Papaver nudicaule | reverse complement strand
GCAGTACATTATTTTCATGGGAATGGAATAACATGGACCTTAGGTTATCTACACAACAGAGTGATACTATTTATGACTTAAGCATGATCAATTTTTCGGGGATAAGTCAACAGTAAAAGTGATTTTTGCAGTTCCACGCTTATGGTTTAGTGTAGTTGTCATCTATTCCGCGAGACTACAGTGCCTTAGAGGGAATGAAATAGCTATGACAACTGAGGTAGGCAATAATATGATAATTTTTTCTAGATATTTGTGGCTGGCTTCTCCAGTATGTGCTAATTACAATAGGCATTCTCTTTTGTAAAATTATATGCAGGTATTATTACATTGCACAATTTTGTGGTCGTGCATATTTATTTATACTACCACATTTTTAATTCTCTTTTGATAATTCTTAGTTACACTACCAATTTTTTAATTTTCATTTGACAATTCTTAGTTCTTGAATGCATGTAATAGAAGCTCTACAGGTGAGAAAGATAGAAGTGTGTCTGATTATATGGTGTTGGTCGCCTATTAGGGTTGCATATGCAATGACACTTGAGCGATCTTAAAGAAAAACTGCCAAGTTTGTCGATGTTTATCTAATCTTGGATTTTTTACTTTTTATTTTTAATTTAGACCGGTGAAGTGAAATATTTAGCAAACAATTAGGAAATGACTCTGCTGAAATAGTTGTATGCATGATACATCAGTAGTCTAAACAGATATGTAGACCTTTTGTTGGCACTCCCTTTCCTTTATCTTATCTAATCTTGCCGGATTCATTGAGATTCTAATATAGTTGCAGGATGATTATTTCCATGTTATATCATCTACGTTCACCCAGCTACAGATATTGTCTTAAGTGTAACTCTTTAATGTTTTTTCTTATCTATGTGCATATTTCATATTAGATGCCGGAACAACATGCAAAACCCCGACAAATCGTTCCTACTGTGCAAAGCAGTGCTGCGAGGTGATTAGGAACGAACACTGGCTTTTTTGAAAATGAAAATGAAAATGCAAACACACAGTTAGCGCAAACCCGAAACTCCTTTGACATGGCAATGCATACAGCCATCATAACACTCAAAGTTGGTGAATAGATTAACGAATCTGTGGAACTTCAGTTATAAAACAGTTATGATGACACTACACTTCAAAATGAAATGGTTACAAGGGAACACAGAAAATGTAACATCTAGCTTTGAATAACCATCAAAATGGTTCTTTGAAATGGTTCTCTGAGGATCATCATGAATATGAGATGTATTTTGAGAAGTTAGCATAAATGGACCGAATTTCAGACATTTTTTTAACTTGGATTTGAAATCGTCGAGAATCGTAGGTCTAGACTCTATAATCAAACCCATTCTTGCAAGTCTCCTGTTCTTGCAAGAAGCCTAACCTTAGAGCTTGTTTGGTCAACGCCAAAAATTTCGCTGACTACTGTTTACAAAAAGTCAATGGGGTGAAAATGTGACCTTGGAAAACGAATTCCCTTGAAATATATATTGCATTATTTTCATGGATTTACGATTCATTTTAAATCCGAATTCATTGAATTTTTTTGTATTCATGGTACAACACCTGAGTAGAATTACTGTGATTCAATATAAGAATATAGTATTTATCAAAAAAAAAAAATACATATATATATATATATAAGAATATAGTACAAGTGGTCGGTTTCCAAATTTTGTCACTTGTATGGTTGATTCATTTGTCGAGAAACTGATTTAACGCTTTGGAGATCTATTTATTAGGTGATGTTTGTTGTGTCCGTGAAGGCGCGAGTGCACAGTTGTGTGAACAAAAAAGTGACAAATGTGTTTATACTAAGCACGAATTTGACACTCATCAATTATGTGTTCAACAATGTATTCTCACTTTCATTAATAGAATTTAAACCTAAGCTATGAGAGATGATTTTTATTTTCAAGTGTCGTACTATTGACATATTGTATATGAGAACCTTACGAATAGAGCTTTTACAAGACCGCATATAATTTTCTTTACCCACTACTGGAAATGTTCTGAAGAAATTTAAGAAAACATACCGAAATGAAACAAAAAAGTGAGAACTCCAGCTTTATGAGAACAAATATCACACTCATCCAATATTTGCTTAAGATGAAAATTTTACTTCTCACAACTATTTACATGATGACAAATCATGTTAAAGCCCGTGCCATGGCACGAGTTGTATCCTATTTTCTTCAAACATGGACCAATAACATCTTTAAAGTTTAAACACGTGAATTGTTTTATCATTATAAACCCTACAATAGAGACTGCAGGCATAAAACTCGTAAAACATCACATTTATCATATGGTTTGGAACTAAAATTATGAACAAATCGACTTTATGATTATGAACTTCAACCAACATCAACATCCAACCCTTTATCCTACTTTAAGGCAATCATGGACAACAATCTTAGAAGTGTTCCGTCACCAACTAGAGTCTATGTCTACCATTATAAATGAACAATTCATTGAAAGGTTGGGTATGCCTTAGAACAATTCTTGTGGTCTTACCGAACGACTCCAAGAAGGTCGACTGGATTTTCACCCTTCACATTGGCATATGGTACAGCAGCAGTCATACCTACAGAGGTGCAGTTAAGCACAATTAAGACTGAATCTATTAAGTCAGGGACGAATGATACAGTTCTGGCTTTAAATAAAGAACTGCTGGAGGAACAGAGAGAGCAAGCCTTGCAAAATCTGATTCGATACCAACAGGCAGTCAAACTTGGCTATGATTGAAAAGTCAAGGAACGAATATTCCAACCTAGGGAATACGTGCTGAAAAAGACCCGACCTGCAACAATGGAGCCCAACTGTGGGAAGCTCGGAGCAAACTGGGAGGGTCCATACATAGTTGACAAGCTAGCATCAAAGGGATCATACTGGCTGAAGAAATTGGACGGGAGTAATGATTCCAAACCATGGAAGCCTTGGAATGGTTTGCATATGAAGAGATTTTATCATTGATTTGATTTCATGTATTTCTGAAACCCCGCTGTGCTACACTCTTTTTCCCACTGGGTTTTAACGAGGCAGATTTGTCGAGCAGCGGGTATATCTTGTTTACTTTCAGAATCTTAATTCAGTGTTATTTTGATATCTTATTTTCTGTCTTTTATGTCCACCTTGTGGATACATATTTAGTGTTTTCTGTGCAATCTTGAATGATAGGCTGGCACCCTATGCAGTTCAAGATGGCAGGAAACCTGAATCATAACTTGTGTGTGTGTGTGTGTGTGTGTGTGCGTGCTACTGTTGAAAGGAGTGCACCCTTGCCAACTTTGAGCCGCATCACATTAGTGTTGAGGTCAGTTACATGACTCCATCAGCAGCAATGGCGCCTGATGCTTGGGGTATGTAGACTTCCTAGTACGAACAATATACTTGGGGGCGGGTAGATTAACAGCTCCAAGTTACAGGCTTGGGGGCGAGTTACCGTCAACAAGATTTTGTGATGGGTAGAACCCGAACTTCTTAACCTCTAACAAGTTAGAGGTTAAGAGGGGGCGATGTTTGTACCCCAAGTATTTTGGACCCTTTTTATTGGCTAAGTAGAGCAATAAAGGTACCCAAATACTATGTTTTTGTTAAGCAGCCTTGATACAGGTGCCCGAACACCTGTATTGGCCAAGTAGAACGATATAGGCGTCCAAGCATTAAGCTTAAGCTAGGCAACCAAGGTGTGGGTGGAAACAAGGAAACTCTCAAAGAAGGATTTGCCAAAGAGTAAACGCCACGTCAGCACAGAGGGTGACGTGGCAAACTGACACGTCATAAAAATGACCAGTAGGAGGACGCCACGTCAGCACATGGATGACGTGGCAGGTACAGTCAGGCACTGAATGCTGACGTGGCAAGCACATCCGATGACGTGGCAGGTCAGACAGCGGACACCTGGTGAACCCAGGACGCGTGGCGGTATCGGTCGTGGGCACGTGGCCGGAAGCCGGCGGCTGCGGTCGGCGTCGGCAGGACTCCTGTGCGACACGTGTCGCAGTTCTGTCTGACCGGGTCAACTCGGTTGACCCGGTCCGCTGGATTTGACCCAGCCCGTTCCTCCATCCGGGCGGACCGGTCTGACCCGTTCCGCCGACCCGACCCGGTCCAGTTCGGGTTGGGTTTGTATTTTGTGCTTTTGGCTTCCATCTCTCCTTTTTTGCAGGCATTCTTCCTATCCATTTGGCTGGCCCAGTTTCAGGGATCCGTAGACACACTCTGGAATGTTCTGGGACTTTCTGGAGACACTTGTTGGACAAGAAACTGTCTTTTAGGAGAAGGACTCTGGAATGTTCTGGAAGACTTGGGGTCCAAGTAATCACAGAAAGCAGATCTATTGTGTTTGTGCTTGAAATTTATATTCGGGTACAACATTGGCGCCGACTAAGGGGAGTTCGATAAACCCTAGAAAGCAGATCTATTTTTTCTGAAAGAAAGATCGTCAGAATCGAAGAATATTCGACATCATCAACCCCCAGCTCGCGACATCAACACCCTTGAAACCAACCTGACGGTTTCCAATATCCTGAAGAAAACATCGCAACCGGTGGTGGTTGGGGATCTATGGCTGCAGCAGGCGGGATGTTCGATGATTTTGATGCTGGCGACTATTATGGTGAAGAATACGATGATCTTGATGCTGAAGATGAAGGTGAGAGGTCTGCGACTCCCAGTCCAGATCCTGAACCAATAGCTGATTTCATGCAGCATCTGTTCAATGAATATCAACACTGGCAGAACGTCAGAAACATGAGAGGTCAACGTCCAATACCGCTCGTAGTCAAAACGAAAATCGAAACCAAAGAGGTCGATCTGTGTTCGAATGCTTAGGACCAGTGGTAGTACCAACATGAGATCTTCCTAGAAGAAGACGTTATGAACAGGAAAACAGTCGTGGTAATGCTGGTTTAGCCGATCATTTAGGACGGAGACGAGATCGTGAAAGGCAGTCTGCATCTGAGCAGAGCATCGCTCAGGCCAATTCGAGATCCAAACGTCCGAGGAATGATTTTGTGATCAGACTATGAGGAGAATCGGAGCACGAGATGATCGCAGCCGTTCGGGAAGCGACACATCCAGCAGTGATGTTGCACCCCGCAGGAGAAGAGTTAGGACTGAGCCAGGGGCCGACAAATCTAGGCGAACACATCATCAGGATGACCCAGACAACGGTGACGTTGGTGTCATTACTGAGGCACGTCTCAAAAAGATGATTGATCGCGCTCTGGATAGAAAAGGAGCCAGAGAAGATAATCCGAGCCGACTCCATCGAAGCGCTGGAGCACCGTTCGAAGACAGAATCAGGAATTTTCGCCCACCAGAAAATTTTCAGATTCTGAAATTACCACAGTTCGATGAGAGATCAGATGACCCGTCTCAGCATGTTCTGATCTACGAGACAGCCGTGACGTTATGGGAGAGCATGGATGAAATGATGTGCAAGATTTTTCCGCAGTCATTGATCGGTGGGGCCATTGTATGGTTCAACTCGCTTTGGTCAAGGTCAATTAGTTCGTATGATAAACTCATCAGGAAGTTTTTTCAGCAATACAAGCATAACATGCGCAGTCGTAAAGAGATTCATTCACTTTTCCAGTTAAAGGCGAAGAGTGGGGAAACTTTAAGGCAGTTCACCAAACGGTTCAGACAGGAACTGGCGGAGGTGGATGACCTTAATGTCCAGCTAGTCATCGAAGCATATAAACAGGCAATTCCATTCGACAGTTCGGGATTTTACAGTTCCCTCGTTCGTGAACCAGCAAGATATTTGGATGAGCTGTATGATCGAGTTGAACAGTTTGCTCGGGTGGAAGATGATTCGAGGGCCCGAAGAGAGGCAGACAAATCTACCCACCTTTCACATGATGGGAAGAAAGATAAGTCAAAAAACCGCCAGAATGGGCAGAGCATTGATCGTGTGGAGTCTAGCAAGAATCTCCACGAGAAGAAGACGACCGGAGAAAAAGGTCAATACAAAGATCTGACGCCCCTGAACGTCAGGCTGTCTGAAATATTCAACAAGGTCAAAAGGGAGTTGAAGCCCCCTTAGCCACTACCAGAAGAAAATAAAGATAGACGAGATAAAAACAAATTCTGTGAATATCACAAGGATCATGGACACACAATAGACTACTGTAGGGCATTTCGATTTGAGGTCTAAAAGATGATCGACGTCGGGAAGTTACGGGAGTACGTGAAAAAAGACAATGCACGAGAGCCAGTACGTCAAGTATTGAACATAAATCATGTCATCAATGTCAGTTATGCCAGGATTCATTCGATGACCAGGCGTGCTGCGAAGGACGAGACGAGACGAAGCTCAGGCAGCTGAAAGAGTGGTATGTTCTCAACCACGTCGACTTTCTTGAAGGAAAGGGGGCAGAAACTCTGGAGGTAGGATGCACGAAAATCGAGTTCACAGATGAAGACAAAAAAGGCGTATATTACCCACACAACGATGTTGTTTTCATTACTGCTTGGATTGGCATGTTCCGTGTCCATCGAGTTCTTGTGGACACAGGTAGTTCAGTGAACGTCTTATTCTCAGGAGCTTATTCAACCACGAACTTGTCTGAAGATTTGATCGAGGAGGATGAAAATCATGTGATTGGTTTCAGTGGAGAAACCACCAAAGCTATCGACAAAGTGAAACTGCCTATGACTGTAGGAACCAAAACTGTTGTCAGCAGTTTTCTTCTACTTGACTGCCGAGCCCCTTACAACGCAATTGTGGGACGTGACTGGATACATGCGATCGGAGTTGTCACGTCGACGTACCATCAGTGTCTGAAGTTCGTCGTTCCTGAAGGAGTTATTAAAGTTCGAAGCGACCAGATGGCGGCCCACAAATGCCATTAAAACGCCATGGAGGAGTACAAAAAATCTGATGTGACTGGTCATCACATCTTGCAGACAGAAACCAAATAGCAATTACAGCAACCTCTCCCGACTGAATCATATAAGGGAGAGGATGCTGCCGACCCACCAACAATTGAGAAGTTGGTGGAGGTGCAGATTGGGAACGAGGAACATAGAACTACGTTCTTGGGAGCAGATTTACCCCAGCTTGAGCGAGACGAGTTGATTGCACTGTTAAAGGCGAATGTGGATGTTTTCGCTTGGGAATTTTCAGAAATGCCAGGAATAGACTTGTCACAAGCTGAATATCAGCGAAGGTTCGCATCCAATTCGTCAGAAGCCTAGAAATATGTCAACGACAAAGAAGGCTGGAGTAGTGGTCGAGGTCGAGAAACTGTTAAAGGCAGGATTTATTCGTCCTGTGCAATATCCACAATGGCTGTCAAACATTGTGGCAGTTCCGAAGAAGAATGGTAAAATTCGTGTCTGTATCGATTTCACTGATTTAAACAAAGCATGTCCGACTGAACCGTATCGCCTACCAAGAATTAATGAACTGGTTGATGCAACTTCTGGATATAAGCGACTGTCATTCATGGATGGTTATTCTGGATACAGCCAAATACCATTGTTCGAGGAAGATCAGGAGCATACTGCTTTCATAACGGACAAAGGAGCATACTGCTATACTGTGATGCCGTTCGGGCTCAAAAACGCGGGTGCTACATATCAGCATTTAGTAGACGATATGTTCGTCGACTTGGTATGCAAGACTGTGGAGGTGTATATTGATGACATGGTAGTAAAATCAAAACTGGAGAGTTCGCACCTACAGGACCTACAACAGGTTTTTGATATTTTAAGACGTTATCGGATGAAACTTAATCCAGCTAAGTGTTTGTTCGGGTTGTCATCTGGCAAGTTCCTTGGGTACATGATGACCCATCGGGGAATTGAGCCGAATCCAGAACAAATCAGAGCCGTCCAGGAAATGCCATCACCGAAAACGAAGAAGGAGGTTCAGAAACTCGTTGGTCGAATCGCAGCCTTGAACCGTTTTATATCGAACTCTTCTGATCGATGCAAGCCATTTTTCAAAGTTCTGAAAAAGGCACCCAAGTTTGAGTGGACAGATGAGTGTGAGGATGCATTCAGGGCAATAAAGTTGTATCTGTCTACTCCATTAATTTCGGTTAGTCCGATGCCTGGGCAGCCTATCGGGATTTACCTAGCTGCGACAGCTGAAGCTGTGAGCGTTGTTTTATTTGTTGCTGACCCGGATAAAAAGCCAGTTTTTGACTGAGGCAGAAATAAGCCCAGTTTATTACCCACCTTGGATGCCAACACAAGAAAATGATGATGATAACATCGTCTAGAGGCTACACAGGTTATTTAGTACCAAAATTCTTCATATGACCAGTGCCCGAAATAAGCCCACTCTCTGAAGACCCAAAATAAGCCCACTCTCTGAAGGCCCAAAATAAGCCCACAGTAGAGAAGAAGACTGGAATAAGCGAAAAGAGTAGTAGTGCAGCCTGTCTAGCAAGGTCAGAAAAGCAAATGAAGGAGAATACTACAGACCATCACGCGAAATGGTGGAGAAGAAAGGAAAGCATATGCACTAAGGTAGAATGGCCAGTAATGGGATGCGAGCATACTAATTGAATTTAATACAATACTTGGCACCAACTGTCCCTAACTTATTCTTAACAGCATTGATACAACAACCCTCACCTATCATATCCACCATGTGTGGCATCCAGAAGGTTAAGTCAAACAAAATGTTCAACCAAGAAATTCATATAGAGCGAAAATGATATAGCGGGTTGTTGAAATTAACTTTGTCAAACCGAAAAAGATATAACTTCGTCAGATTAACACACAGAACCAATCACATACTAACAACAATATTACTTAATGTGTCAAAGCAATAAAACCCGTGATGTTCATTATAGCTAGTCACAGAGATAAACCTCCGAAACATTTTCTTTAAAAACCTAGTGACCTACAAAAGCTAAGTAAGAAAAACCTTTGAAATTGACGATATGATACTCCTTCAGCTATTTTTTCATGGCCTCACAACTCCAACTGCAATAAACACGAAAAACTAGTCTCAAATTTTTGTATATACTACTACAGGTTTTTCCTAGAAATATAACATATCAATATATAAGAATTCGTACTTACCTATCTTTGCCCGGACAGTAGATAAGCGAACAATCTTCTGTGGGTTTTTCGCTATATCTGCAAGATAATTAGCTAATTGATAATAGCCACATTCAAAAGCGATAGACGCCGCCGTACGTCCATATGGGTTTTCACCAGTTGGTTCGGTAACTAAAGACGGATTTGCCCCGTGAATTAAGAGTAACGTGGCTGCACCTTGCCTGGAATACATTTTTTTTTTTTGTATGTATGTAAGGAGTTTGCCGAAAAATGAGATTTAGTTAACTAACTAGTCAAGAAAAAGAACAATAGATATGGCTGAAGAGAAAAAATTACCTCCCATAGAATGCTGCCCAGTGCAATGCTGTCCACCCAGTCATGTCTCTATAATCAACCCCTAAACCAATCATTCGGCATAGAGCAATTGCCCAAGTATAACCCAAGCAAGCGGAGAGATGCACAACTCCTTGACCATGAATATCAAATGGCTTACGAGTTCTATAACCTTCAAACACCCAGTCCTTAAAATATTTCCTCAAAATTATTTCTGAATGGGTAGTCATATTATCACATTGTTGTAATTTTCTACATAAATCTTCACCTTCTTTTTCCCCGTGTACCAACAAGTAAGCTAGGCTTTGTTCAAGTTCAAGATCCATTACCGACTTAACATTTCTAAACGACAACTGAAGTTTCATAATTTGGCTGATAGGTATAAGACCATCGAAACTCACATAAAAATTAATCCATCCAGGGAGATTAGGAAGCAAAATAGCCCTATAAACACCTTTAGATAGGCGTTCTCCGGGAATTGCTACATCACCGAATACAAAACACAGATCTCTTTCAGCAACGTGTGAATATTTTTCATTGAAATACCCAATTATGCTAACCTAAAACGCAGAAGGAAAGTAAAATGTATGTCATTTTACATGATAACAAGTACTGTCATATTATTAAGAAAAAGAAGGAAAAAATTGAAGCTCATGAGATAGAAATCGAAACCAACCGATTCAGACGGTTTAACAAAGCCTTTCTCCACAAAGAAGACACACTCCTCCCGGGAATCAGCTGATCCTGTTTGATTTAATTTATTAAGATCCTGTTAAGTATTTAACAATGCAGAGCTTGGTACTCATGAAGTTAGCCTGGAAAATGCTGACTGGGCTAAGTTTTTCCAAGCTAAATTTCAATATAAGAAAGGTGAGTGGATTGAATATTACATTAAATCATCCATTTGGCCGGGTATTAAGTGGGTTAGAGATGAGGTTTTTAATAATGGTAGTAAAATTTCTGTGTGGAGGGATATTTAGGTTAAGGATAATGCTTTGAACAAGTTATATCCAGATTATGGCTTAATGAATCAATTCCCTGATAAGAAGGTCGCGGACCTAATGATGGTGAATGGTACATTCCTGCTGGATTATTGGATATCATTAATGTAAATGAAATCCCAGCTGCGGGGAGTGGCTGTGATAGAAGAGCATGGACTGGTTCTCTCACTGGTGAATTCTCCGTGTCCTCGGCAATTGAATGCATAAGAGTGGTGAAATGGGCTAAAGTTTGGCAGACTAGTGTCCATCCTAGTGGGTCCAGCAATGCATGGAAATTGATGAGAGGAATATGCTCTACTGATGAAAACACGAAAGAAAGAAGGTGTTCATTCTGCAAAACATTCAGAGGAATCAATTAAACAGATGCTGTGGTTCTGTAACTACAGCGAATTCATTTTGCAATGGCTTGGTGGAATGTTTGGTTTTGTTAATCCTAACTTCTTATGGCTAAAGACAAAAGCCCTGCTGAGAAAGAGGTTTGGAGGGCAGCAGCTTTTGTAACTATAAAAGAGATATGGTTGTTGAGAAACAGAATGGTCTATGAAGGGGAAAGATACAACCTGAGGTTTTGAAGAGTAAAATTCTAAAATTTACTATGGAAGTGAGAATGAGGGCAGAGATGTGAATTCAGCTTATCACTTGCAAATTCTTAGAAATTTTGGTATGAAGTGCAGATTTGAGTTACTTAACCTAGAAAATGCAGTAATTTATTCGTACCTGTAAAAAATTCTGTCCCCAATTCATGTCGATCAGTAGTAGCAATCCGTTGGTAAACCTCAGTCTCCATGAACCTAGAAAATCAAAAGAGGGCTATGAAGAAGAAGAAGAAGAAGGAAAACTAAAGCCCTAGAGGACAGCAAACCAAACAAAAATTATCACAATCAATACATGAAATCCTGGAATTAAACCAGACGAAGATCGGGTAAAGCTTCCTTACCAAAATACACCCACAGCAGAAGAAAAACAAATACACTCTCACTTTCTGCCTTCTTTATTCACCCATAAAGGTCACGACCCGCTATAACGGTCCTGGATCCCCAAAAGCAAATCTTTAATCTTCTGTACTGCGTTCTTACGACACGTGTAACAACATCCCCTTACAAGTTAGAGAGACATCGATTGTCCTCTTTGCAGGAAGCACATAGGTTGACACCGTAGTCTCCCCAGTCATTAAAACAAACAGTGGATTATCAGTTGGTTTGAGGACTTTCAAGAAGCCATTATAGTCTGGAATGGAATAGTACAAGGAATGATAGACGCAGTAGAGTCTTTCAAAATTCACCACTTTTCTCTTCCTCTTTCGGAAATCTGAGGATGATGAAGATGAGTAGAAATTGAAAGAATTTGCTGGTAATTCTTCCATTAAAGCCCTGCTTTTGTTTGTCATTAGTATAATGATGTGGCCTCCGGTACGAGAAACAGACGGGTTTGGTTGTCCAATCTCTGAGACCAACTGGAATGTCATTGCGGCCCATCATATGTAGATGATATCATTTGCCCATCCAGTTGCACTAACGTAATAATCCCTGGCCATATTTAGCTTTTGGGACCTAGTTGACACACAATCAAAGAAGCACCAAGAAAGTAGTGTCTTCAGCTTCATTTGAATGCTTCCGCTGGTGTGCTTTCGAGAGATATATTAGGATGTGTTTGATAACATCTAATTCCATAGAAAAAAGTGTATCTGAGCCACCGGATACGCCATATGGTACATGTGAAGTAACAACAGTTACATTCAAATATTCCGCATTCATTCTCTTCATTGGCACTAGAGTTGTGTGCATGATTGATGATGATATACCAGATGTAAATGAGTCCCACATGAAATAACTCTGAAAGAATATAACTTATAACTTGAATAGTAAGAAAAATAAGATAGTACAATTCAACAGACCGCTGCGAACATGAAGGTCACATCTCCCCCCCAACAAAAAGCAATTATGCTATGAGAGGATAAATAACATGAATAGATTTCATGGTTTTGCTAACAAGTAAACGCCTACAAGCTATTCACTTCTGCACAAAAATTTGATTGAAATATACAGTTGATTCCTGAAAAGAAGTTCACAATCACACTAATCCATCCCACCTCTTATCCCCATCAACTCAGGTAGCGCAATTTTTTTGCACCTTTATAGTTTATATGGATAATGCCCACGGTCTTTGGTATTTTTTCTGGTCTCGACTCTATTCTCTAAATAGCATTCCATCTGGTGTTGTTGGTTTCACTGAGCACTTAGGATTCGAGAAATACAAATAAGGCAGATGGTAGTTGACATGTGAACACTGGATAACTTATCAAGTAATAGAAGTAAGATCCCATAAAGAGTGAGATAAATGAATCAGTAGATACTTACTACCACTACCCTATCCAATCCTTACCAGACATCGTCTGTATCATCTTAGTTAGTCTCACATTTCAACGAAAGCAGACTCAAAATATTCAACCTTTAAAACCTATTTTGAGAGGATGAATGCTAGAAAAAGTTACTTACTCACACACTAGTCATCCCCCATGTAGTGGGGATAAACAGCGAATTTCAACTTCAGAAGCAAAAGTTAACAGAATGACTTTCTAAGTTTGCCTTTGGACGCTCTCAACAGGATATTGTAATCTAAGTACATGATAAGCAGTAAGAAAATGTGACATGAGAAAAGTAATGTCTATGCCCCTTATTAACAAAACAATATAACTAGACAAGCTTCCCTATGATTACCTGTGGAAGGAAACCCCTTTGTAAGCCATAATTTGTATCAGTATCTCCAAGTACTACAGGAACAGCTTGCCCGTACCTAAAATTCCAAAATGTTTAAATGCCCTGCCCATATGCATCAGTGTTTAAGGTTCCAAAACAAACTGCATCCAAAAGGAGTTTCCAACTTAAAGTTCCTTGTGTTTTCATGGTGTTTGTAGGGAGCGAAAGAAGATACATTGTCGAGGTTTTTTTATAGAGAGTGAAAAGGATTTAGCGAAAAAAAGATCAATCTCAACAGTTATCTAATTTAACACTGTCACAAACCAAGTATGATACAAATTTCTCCGATCAATGAACATAGAGACAGTCATAGATAAGGCAAAACAACATTAACCGTAATAATAGTTTGAAACACTAACCCATGATGTCCATTACTGCTAGTTTGTAACAAGATAATAGATCTTAGAAACTTTTTACTTTATAAACCTACAACCCACCGAACTACAAGCAAAGTAAGACGAATCTTTGAACTTGATGGTGTGGCATGTACTCCTCCTCCAGTTATTTCTGCCACCAATATCTTCCAAGGATGACGACAGAGTTAGCCCTCAACTATAACTGCACAAACATTTATGACTGATTTGTACTTTACGTGTTTGTTTCGGATATACAACAGATCAAATATATACCTTTATGTACCTCTCTTTGCATGGTGAGCAGACAGGGTCAAAATCTTGTCTGGATTTTTTACTGCTTCTGCAAGATAAGCAGCTAAATCAGCATGGCCCCGTGTGGATGCAATATCAGCAGCTGTACGTCCACTGAGGTAATCAAGAGTGGGTGGAGTTACTAAGGTTGGATTAGCCCCTCCAATTAACAGTGCTGTAGCCGCTCCTCTCCTGTGATAGAGAATTTTGTTTAGTAATAAACACGTAAGAACTTATATATAGGATAACACAAGGCTTAACAAACTAGTAATAAATGCGGGAAGAAAAAAATACTTACCGCCCATAATATGCGGCCCAATGTAGTGGTGTCCAGCCATTTTCATCCTTACCATCAAATGAAAAGGCAAATTGTTTAAATATTCCAATTGCCCATGCATAACCCAAACTGGCGCAAAGATGTATAACTGCATGACCTTCCCTATTAGTGGCAATAACTTCTCTACAACCTTCAAAAATCCACTCTTTAAGATATTCCCTAAGGATTATTTCAGAATGGGTTTCCAAATTATCACATTTCTTCAGCTTTTTGATCAACACTCGCTGATCTTTCTCATTGGTTGCCAACAATTTACCTAGCTTCCGTTCAAGTTTAAGCTCAGAATTTGACTTACTAGTTTTAGAAGGAAACTTTAATTTCATGACTTGGCTAGAAGGTGCTATACGATTAAGACTCACAAAGAAATCAACCCCTCCAGGGAGATTAGGGAGTAATGGTCCTTGATACTGATATTCATTTACGGGCTCTGCGGGTACTACTAAATCACCGATAACAAAATAAATAGGATGTTTTTTCCCGGAGATTGGGTCTGTTCCAAAGTCTGAATACGATTTTCGAAAACTCCCAGTTACCAGAACCTAAAATAAACAAAGCAATATATATATGAATACCAATATCAATAATATTAATAAGAAAAAAACTTGAAAGTCATGAGATACAAGGCGAAACTAACCACTGGATCTTTTGTACCACGACGCAGATTACAACAGCATACTTCCGTTATTCCAAAAGGAGTGTTTTGTTGATGATGATTCACGTATTCATACACAGGTATCAGAGACTCTATTCCTGTTTAAATAAAAAAAAAATCCAAAATATTTATTTGATTAGTTTATAAACGACGTTACATATAAAAATGAAATGCACAAAATTGTGTAGCATACTTAGACCCTCATCAGATAGCCAGACATCTTTTCAATACTACATACCTTTCTCAAAGACCCTCATCAGATAGCCAGACATCTTTTCAATACTACATACCTTTCTCAAGTACGACTACATTATAGGCTCCATCAGTTTTCATCCCTTCAAAATCTTCATTCTTCATTGTTCACCACCAAAAAATTACACTTAAGATGTGAACCTGGAGAGTAATCATAAAGGAAAAGATCATCAAAATTTTAGGAGAAATGGATACTCCAGGAAATTGATGTTGTTCCCTCGCAATTGGATAATAGGGACAGCTGCCAGATAAGAGAATCTAGTTGCTCTGACATGATGTAAATGATCAAATGAGAAAATCAATTAGGTGAAACGCTTGAGGTTGAATGTACAAGCATGTGAACAGTACTTATTATTACTAATGACTGTTGAAAAGTTAATATTTAAGCTTGAAAACGATGAGAACGATATTGTGTCGGATATTGTGGTGGAGATGTATGAGAATTATATCGCCTTAGGCGTTGCTCATACAGAGCTCCTAAGGTGATACAATGCTCATACATCTCCGCATAATATCCACACTCTAATCATCTATATTTTCAAGTTCTTATATTTCTAACAATGACATGCGTACAGTACTTGTTAAATGTTATGCATAAGAAAATCATATGACTTGAGTAACCTTAGAAGTGACCTACTTCACCAAATAAGTTTGATAGTAAAACTGTTGTCACTGCCTTTGCTCTATTGTCCTCTACATTTATACAAAGGAAGCAGGAGAAAAAAAGTAGGTGCCATTTATTCTAATACGCACACATCTAGTAGAAATACTTTGAACTACAGCTTGGGTAAAATCTTGTGCTTCAAACAATAACAGTACTCCTGCATATGATTCGATATAACTAATTGAAAAAGCTGGGTTTCTTACCAAGTCTTCTTAGATTGGTTTTCTTGACTTTATCTGCCTAAAATATCCATGAATAGACAGGCAGTAATGTGCAAGTTGTGTAATTTTTTTATTTAGAACAATAAGGCTTTGAGAAAGGGGATTGATTAATGTAGAGGTTTCCAATATTGGATACAAGGACTTGAAACTGTCATGTCAACTGAGTATCAATGACTTACTCTAAAGGCAATGAAGCTAAAATTTGAAATTTCAAGTGGCATCTGCTTGATGCCTTTCGACTTGCTATAACCCAGTCAGTGGTAAGAAATATTAAGGCCAATAATAAAAGGCTTTAATTTTCATGTAGTAGTAAACATGAAAAATGAAAGAGCACTATCAAATGAGAACAGTGGTTTTACAAGTGTGAATTGAACAGAACTTTAACCTACATGTAACACTCACGAAATTAACTTACCTAGAAACTGAAAAGAAGGCTATAAAAAAGAAAATCAAAAACCCTAATTCATAGTGAAAACCCTAATTCATGGATAATCACAGGGTAAATCAATCAAAATCATCAAGAAACAACATATTCTAATAACAATTATAAGCTTCCTTACCAATTTTTTCTTCCGCTCCGCTTTCGGCAGACGATCAAAAAGAAGAGGGGAACAGAGTTCTTTATTTCTTCTCGAGAAGAGGGAAGCTTACCTCATACACCAGTATTTTATTTTATTTATTTTTTTTTTGTTCTCCCACCAAAAAGAACGATTTTGTTCCTCCTCTGGTTTTAAACATGAGTATATTTTTGAAACTTGCTTTGAGCCCTTGAGATAGTATGCAAGCCCTTGTTTTGTCACTCCCCCTAGTAATTTTTGAGACCCCTTTAGTTTTCCAACTTTTTTAAATACTAAACTACCCTCACATGATTAGAGTTAATAATAAGATTAGAGATAATAATAAGATTAGAGTTAAGTATATAATTAAAGTTTTAGATAATTTTGGTGAGAGAAAATCAGATTTTTGAGAGGATTTTTTTGTTGGAGAGGGAAGAAAAAGAGGGAAAAAAAAAAGAAAAAATTTGATTTTTTGGTGTGATTCTTGTTTTGTTTGTGTGTTTTGTGAAATGTTTGGGGGGGATAACATTGATGAACCTCATCGTAACAAACATACGATGATCGTTGCGAGAAATCCGGTTATGGGAGAATCTTCATCGTCACGAAACGTTTTACCGGAAACTCAAGAAAACAACGATTTCGATGATTTTTTTGTCCCAAATCCTGAAGATGAGCACTTATATGATGAACCCATTGCTTCAAATACACAGGTATACTTCAAAATCATGTTTTATGGCCGAAATCGAGCTAAAGGTGAGACTTTTATGTCTCACCAGCGCCATATTCGGCCCCTATTATGGAAGCCGAATGTTCAAGACGAAGAACAGTTCGGCTGCCATAATAGGGGCCGAATGTTGTTTTTTTCGAAATATATTGACACATTCGGCCTCTAAACTTTAGCAGCCGAATCCGCATTCGGCTGCTAACCTAAGTACCAATAGAGGCCGAATGTAGGCTGCTGAATAAGAACTTGAATTCTTATTTTACAG
>JAJJMA010212483.1:0-12382 GCA_023529015.1 Papaver nudicaule | reverse complement strand
GAGCATGCCAGAGTAACAATGTTCATGAATATCATGCGTTCGTAGTAATGGAAATTTCAATTAATTTTATCTATTCAAGGTTTTGAGGAGAAATCTGATGTATGATTGAGTTTTTGTACATTTCCATTTTCAATCTGATATATCTGATGTATGATTGAGTTTTTGTACATCTTGAGTCTTGAGAAATGCATTTTGAGTACTTTTTCCTTGCATATTAGTCTCTGCAACTTCGAGCAGTGTTTTGTATCGGAGGAAATCGGTATAATCAAAACCAATTCCCTTGAAACACTACCTGGAAAGTTGGTGGTCAGTCAAATGATTTCGTTAACAGGGTTGATTATTACCACAGGTGTAATCAACTCCGGTCCATACAATTCCATTAGATAAGAGTATATTGAAACATGAAAGGTGGTGAAGGAATAAGGAAAAGACTTGCAACCAGCACCGCAGAAAAAGGGAAAAAACAACTATACACGACTTCACCGATTTCTATAAGATTGGAGAATTAAAAATTTATAAGGGATACAGTCTATAATTTGTATATTTCCTATAGTCTATTTGCTAGATATAGAGCAATGCTTATCGTATTTAAGTTCAACTTATGAACACCAACTTTTCGTATGCATTTTGTTTATTATTGATAAATATTGTGGCAACGTGTTTGTTCACATGGATTTTCAAAATGCCTTGCTGTTGGAATGTCTAAAGACAAAATGCTGATTTTTACTTTATTGAATGTAGATGGAGAGAATAGGATTGTAAAATACATTCCTTAGGTTTTACCTAACATCGGATAGAAAAGGGTTGCCACTACACTCCAGTTCACGGAAGATTCTACGATTTTCCTCTCAAATAGGCGACCAAATGATGGTGAGTATCATTTGATTTTTTTATATCACTTTTCCAATATTTAGAGCTTTTATAGCCAACGGATTAACATTTTAAGAGCACGCGGTTTTCCAGATTCCAGCATTACTTCTGGCCAAGATTTTCTTATGCTTTGGTGTCTTATATTACACTCTTGAGAAAGAGGATAAGGAAACGGAATTTAGTAGCACTGCATAACTTTTCAAGATTTTAATCGTAAGTACTATAGATCACTGCAACTATGACATTTGATTTCATGTTCTTCACATGCTTATAGGAATGGGAAAGGAAGGCAAGAACTGTCTGCCAGCAGTCAGTTGGATCCACGAAGGGTTTTCCGGAGCAATTGAAGAAAGATTTAATCCTTTCCGATTCCATATCCTGTATAGGTAACGTTTTGGAAACCTTGACTGATCTTATCTAGACATTTTGTATGTTGACTTCTGTTAATGTTGTATTCAACGTTGTTCCCTCAGTCCGTATTTAGCATAGACTCATTTGTAGAATGCATAGACTAATTTGTAAATAGTTCTTGGTGAACGTTGGGGTCGTCGTTGAAGGTCCATGGGATACGAATAATTGAAGGGTTTACTAATGCGGGAGTTGATTTAATGCCGGAGTTGACCAAATTAACAATTGCTTCAATCTCCTCAAGAATGTTCTAAGATCAGGTTTGGTGGATATTTGTTTTTTCACAAGGAACTCTAAACTAATGAAAGAATGATCTGTCGTGTCATCTATTCTCCAGATCTTAGTATTCCACAATATGATTCCAAAGAGAACTGCATTTTAATTAGTATGGTTGCGTGTTTATTTAGAAGTGGTGATAAGCTCTTTACAACCTAGAGTTTTCAGTAGCTGTATATTTTTTTTTTCTTTTGGTGTGCAGGCAACAAGTAGTTGAATGACCACCAGTTAGATCTTACAAGAAAAATCTGCAACCAAAGAAAAACATTGAAGGAGAGAATTCAGGAATTATTACGTGAAGCTTAGCATGAATGGATACTGCTTACCTTCTATAAGTAAGCTGAAGGTAAATTCTCTCTTACCTTCTATGAATGATATGAGCTTAAGTGTCACTACATTAGGAAATAGTATTTGCTGTCTTAGCTCAAATGGCAGAGCACATGGTCCTCAACCATGTCGTTGTGGGTTCGACTCCCGCAGATAGCAATGTTATTGTTTTGATGACAATATTAGCTCTGCAAAATCCATTGCGAAGGATTATTAATCTCATTGTCGTTCAATTATGTATGATTTTAGTTTTATGTTAAAAAAAAGAAAGTAATTTATTAAACCTGTGACACCAGTAATTATTAAAATTTCAGAGACAATGTCACAACTTTCTCTTGCATCAATGATGACAACTTCAACAGAATGTTTCAAGTGAAGTTTAAGCTAAGGGAGCTCTAGCCATTTGAAACATTTCTTTTATTTAAGAAATAATATTTTTTTTGCAGCAATCAAAGTGCTCCATTGCAGGTTATGACTTGGACCCCTCTAAGGGATCCAGCTACGAAAATCAAATTTGATGTTTCTTTTATGAAGGATTATGTTCCTGCTGATATTGTCGTAATCGTGCAGGCATTTTAGGTGCTCAGTTGACAAGGGTTGGGATGCTACATTATGGATACTTAAAAAACGATCTTTTTTCCATAAAATTTAATTGTCCACCTTTCATCTACAAGAACCCTTGATGGGGGTAAAATTTCTCTTTGCGTATATTTTTTTTTTAATGGATGCATAAGCATAGGGATGTTAAAAAACCTGACCCGTGCGAAGCACGGGTGTACAACTAGTATATAATATATATGGCAGAGGTATTATTTTAATCTACCAAACTACGTATGGAAGCTAGATTAGCGTTTTCACGCATCAAAAAATTATGCTAGTTCAAGTTTACTAAAACTAATTTTTAATCCTTCATAAATGCATTTACAAAATAAAAAATCTAGTCCATCCTACTGACTTTAGGCCTATTGCCTTGTGCAATGTATTGTACAAAGTCATCGCAAAAATAATTACTTGCAGACTTAGCCTCTACTTGGATAAACTCATTGATAAAAATCAATCTACATTTATACCTAGCAGACAGATTGTCGACAATATTGTGGCTGCCAAGGAACTGGTCCATTCCATGAACCATTCTAACTCCATCATAGGCTCTTTCGCTCTTAAGCTTGACATGAGCAAGGCATGACAGAGTCGACTGGACCTTTTTAAGTTTGGTGCTCAACAATTTTGGCATTAGACATCATGCTCATGATTTGATAATGAGTTGTGTGAAGAGTGCAACGTTTTCTGTTAAGATAAATGGTTTTCCCGAGGGCTTTTTCAGAGCGGAGAGGGGAATTATACAAGGTTGTCCCCTCTCTCCTTACCTCTTTATCTTGTGCTCAGAAAGTCTAACTTGTCTCATGAATAAAATGGAAAGTGATGCTTTGTACTCAGGTTACAAGCTAAACAGATGGGCGCCTTCAGTCTCTCACTTGATGTTCGCGGATGATGTGATGCTGTTTGGCACTCTCGATCAAAGAACGATCTCTTCTGTCACCACTGTTCTTCAAGATTATGCTACATGGTCAGGACAACAAGTTAACTATAACAAATCAGCCATCATTTTCAGCAAGAGTGTTTCAATAGAAACACAGCTTGAGGTCACAGACTTTCTGGGAGTTACAAAAATGAAGGTGGACGACAAATATCTGGGGATTCAGATTCTAAAATCTAACAACAGAATTGCATCTCATAATTTTCTTATTGAGAAGTTTGACTTGAAGCTTTCTGGTTGGAAAAAGCATTTCTTATCTCACGCAGGAAGGACAGTTCTGATATAATCCGTTCTGACATTACTCCCACTATTCTAGATGGCCACTACAATTCTTCCAAAAGGCGTCATCAGAAAACTTAATCAAACTATCAAAAAAATTTGGTGGGGACACTCGAGGAAGGAAAGGAAAATGCATCACATCAGATGGGATTGGTTCATCACAGCCAAAGAAAAGGGTGGTTTGGGTCTAAGGTCTTTAGAACAGCTGAATCATTCTGTGGTAGCAAAACTGGCTTGGAGATTCCTTCAAGACTCTACTTCTCTCTGGGGCAATCTATTGAGGGCTAAGTACCTAAGGGGTACAAATTTTTGGGGAGCAAAAAAACCTCAAAACTGCTTTAGCACCTGGAGTGTCATCCTGGACAGCAGATCAAAACTGTAGCTTGGTTGCTTATGAATTGTGGGTGATGGCAAAAAGATAAACACTTAGTCTGACCTTGGATACCCACTTTACCGGGATTTAAACCTATTATTGACACCAATTCCTTGGCTGTCATTTCAAAAGTTTCTGATCTTATCACTCCTGGAGAAGGGACTTGGAATTCACCACTCATCCACAACACTTTTGATCCTTTTACTGCCCAGCAAATTCTGAAGATTAACATCCATAAACACTCAACTGAAGATAAACTTGGTGTCATACTCCTCACGGTGAGTTTACTATCCAATCTTTCAAAAGTTGTTGAACTCTAATGAAGGCGAGTCTTCTATATTAAATGATACCTCGTTTCCTTGGAAAAAATTCTGGACGATGAAAAATTTAGCTCCAAAAATCCATATTTTTATATGGAGGTTGTTACACGATGGTGTGGGGGTACTAAATAAAGTGGGCAACATCATTGAAGGAGTTCCGAAGGAATGCAGGTTCTGCAATGCTGAGGTAGAAACTGTTGATCATGTTTTCCTGCAATGCCCGCTGGCACAAGCTGTTCTTTTTGCTACTGCAATCACTAGAGATGATGGTGATGATTACTATTACTTAGCTACAGCCATGTTCTGGGCCATTTGGAAAGCTCGAAACGCCCTGGTTTTCGAGAATCACATACCTTGAATTTCAAACATTATTCAAGACGGAATGTATTGGTTTAACAGGTACAATTTCATAGATGATGAGTTTCTCCAGGCTACAACTGTTGTCCCGAATATTGTTGTTGTTAGAGCATGGCTCGGTCAACCTCATTAAGTGTTGGTATGTCAAGCTTAGTTGTCAACTTTAGTGATCAAAACTCGACCGCTAAACAACACACAATTAGATGAAGTCATGTGAGAATTAGCTTTAGGTTGTGGAAGATTTTGGTAGGATTTAGAATCACTAGTTAAAGAGTTGAAGAAAGACTGAAGATCAAACGAAGACACCCGGCTTCATCATTCAACAGGTTAGTGAATCTAAATAATGTGATTCCATTATCTTTTACACTTGTGCTACAAAATACATAAACATAACTCTCAGCTTGAGATTTACGTTATGACTTGATCACTTGTGATCAGTGTGTCTTATGATAACTCCACTTTACTGCTTGCGGTATTTGTGTTGCAGTTATGACATTCCATATTGCTTATAGCTTTCTTTTCTTCTCCGTCTCTAAGTTAATATAAAGGTTTTTCCTAAAACCTTCTCGAGTTGGATATAGCAATGTGATGTTATCTCGGTAGTACTACGAGATTTGATCCATCACAGTATTGTGTCTCTTCTTACCTAGTCTGGCTCTGTCAGATTGATTGCATATACTTGTATGAGCCAATGTAAGAGATATCGTGACTCACACTTATGTTGTGTAGACTCGAAATAATGTTGTTCCGAGATTCGAATATTACGTCATGGTTTGGCTATGAATACTGAAGTTCTGAATCATTCATTTGATTCTGTATATGAACATCTTGTATGCCATATCTCACTTCTGGATTCCGAAACCATATTTGTGTATCTCAACTTATGAATTTTCAATGTTCGAAACCTCAATGTAGGTTTTGGTAAAACTAAACGTTGATTTCGAAACCATAAACTGGTTTTCGTATTCATAAGCTATTGGTCTGAAACTAAATAATTGTGACCAATGAGATAACACAGATTCGTAACTATGTTTTTTGGCTTACAGTGACTTGAGAATTGAGGCCAATGTGTCTTGACCATGTGAGTTCTAAAAGGTCGAAAAGACCCTGGGGTTTCCTAAAGGTTTATGTGAACCGGGAAATATATTCATGTGTGTCGAGGCTAAAAAGGTGTGATGCTGAAACGGTTCTCGACCACATGGACTCTCAAGTACGACACCAAACATTTGTGGAGAATTTAATATGTGTTTCTTGTTTTGAAACCTTAACTAAGGTTTTGTTAAACAGAATCTAGATTTCGAAACCAAGTTTTAGGTTTCGCTATATGGAAACTTGATTTGGGAACCTTAATATGGTTCTGGTCATATAATGAACTTTAGGTTCCGAAACCTTAATTTGGTTTCTGTCAAAACAGATGTACATTTTGAAACCATAATATGGTTGACTCAGAATGCGTAACTTCAAAGTTCAAACTCTACCTATTTGATTTGTGCTTCAACGAATTAATGAGTTTGATATTCGTTCATCTTCAATGTACTGTACAACTAAGTGAGATTGAGTCATCATCAGAAATGTGGTTAGTCGCTTCAAATAAGTAGACACATGATTTCTGATCAATAATGTACGTGATTAAAATCTTCGTATGATTACTACTCGATCAAATATTCATTTGATTATTCATTTGATGTTTTGATTTGAATTCTTGGATATCATTAACGTGACATCTATATTGGAATCAAGAATTCAGGAGATTTAACATTTTGCTAGTTACTCGTGGAATCGCGCACTGTACTTCCAATGGTATATCTAATTGCGTGATTCGGAATGTCTGACCTACGTGTTCACTTAAGCTTAACACACAAGGCTTGTCCACGTCTGTTATGATACGTTTATGCGGAACGTTGAACCACGTTGGACCAGATCCCACTTCCACCTAGGTACGTCTGGTTATCCCAGCAATACCAAGGAAGTAATGTCGACATTATTAAAGCTGGTGAAGACATTTGGAAGTAATAATATCTAAGGAGATTTTCGAAACAAAAGGACACGTTTTCGAATTGAGCTCTTTCCCAGGTAGCATATTTGGTAAGCGCTATATTTCGAATTAAAAGAAATATCCAAATATACCTTAAGATATTATTTGCTTTGATTGCTCTTGGCTAAACATCTTTCGAAAATATATTTTCTTATGGAATATATTTTTCTTAAATGTAAAATGCTAGAGTATTAGTTCTCATTAAATGCTATGAGACAAAATGGAGAATTTAAGAATTAATATGTAAATGTGCTTTGTGGAATTTCCGAAATTAAGTTTGTCTCATTTCAAAACTAAGCCTTAGTCAATATAAATAGTAGTGGTATCTCTCATTAAAGCTTTATCCTTCTGGCCAAGCTCTTCTTCGGAATTGTAAGCTTGTGTTTGTCGCTTTTCTTTTCAGTTACCTTTGAGCTTTTGCTCTTGGTCTACAATTGCGTGAAAGTCTTCTCTAGGGATCGAGAAGCCTAGAAGTACCTCTTACGGGAAATTAGTTTATGTTTACTAGTCTTCTTTGTATTGTACTTGTGTTCTGTTCTATCACGTCTATCAAACCTTGCGATCTTGTTTATTCTATGGTCCTTCTCTTCTGCTATAAGGCCATTCAAGATCGTTGTGATTAGAACATATTCTTTATCTATTAACCTGGATTTTTCAGCAAGCCGTTTTCGGTTTGTGTGCCTAAACTATAGATATTGAGTGGAATCAAGATCGTTGTTATTGGATTTGTTCTTTGCAGGTACACCGTTCTTCAAGGTCATATGATATCGTACTTGCTACAACTATCTGCTTGATTCCAACTGGGACGACAAGGTTGCTCTTTCGGGAGTTTAGGTTTTGAAACCTTGATCGATATCTCGAGGTGTTTATTGCCTCCTAAGTAAACTCAATATCCTCGCTCTTGGTGTGAAACGACTTCGGTGAAATATCTGTTAGTTACCAAGGATATCATCTAGCGATTTGACCTGCCGTTATTTGGTTGTTGTCCATAAGGTTGTAATAGTCCGATTGGAGGTTGGGTAGCGATAGTCCTCGCGACGGGCTGTGAGTCAACTCTTGCGTAAGACAGTAACAGACGTCTGTTTGCGTAGGGGAGTACATGTGCGTGACCGCCTTGCTGTGGTTGGAGGCGTAGGAATACTAAGGGGAAATCTTTGTGACTTATAGTCGTATTAGGATCATAATGTCTGCACCAGCTAGTCCGAAGTCTGAGATTGGGTGTTGGCGGTTTAATTCTTAAGAGTATTCAAAACTGGACTAGGTCCCGGGGTTTTTCTACGAGTTTGTAGTTTCCTCGTTAACAAAATCTTGTGTGTACTTTACTTTACTTCTGCATTATATTTGAGTCATCATTTATAATTAAAGTATCGTACTTGGTTCGTTGACATAGTCTTTCGGATTCTTGTATTGACTCCCTCGTGTGAATCAATCAGATCTGAAGGAGATCTTGTTCTTGAGTTCTTGATTACAGGAACCGGTCAAGGTTTGACTTATAGGTGGACTAAAATAAAAGATTTGTGGTGTACTCGGTACCCTCATCTTTTTAATTGGTATCAGAGCAGGCAAACACCTTAAGATCTAACAATCTGTGTTTGGTTCGATCCAACCTATAAGAATAACCATGAATAAGAATAATGACTCCAGCTCAGTCAATGTACCTCCAAGATTTGACGGGACAAACTATCTCTGGTGGAAATCCGTTATGCGGTCCTTTCTTTTGTCTAGAGACTTCGAAACCTGGGCGTTGGTTGTCAAAGGCTATTCTCGTCCTTTTAAAACTAGTTCTACGTCCGAATATAAAGAACTAGTTGTTCTAGAAGGCGATGAGCAGACAAAAGTTAAGAAAAATTATGATGGATTAAATGCCATTATTCATGCGGTCACCCCTGATCTCTATCATCACGTGTTTACGTGTGAAACCTCGAAACAGGCTTGGGACATATTGGAAACCGTCTTTGAAGGGAATACCTCTGAAAAAGAAGCCTGACTACAGACTCTTACTTCGGATTGGGAAAATCTTCGTATGAGTGATGACGACATCTTCGAGGAATTCCACCTTAGATTATCTGAAATAGTTAATGCCTCATTCTCTTTGGGGAAAGTTATTCCAGAGAAGGATATCGTGTAAGATACTTAGGTCTCTGCCATCCAGGTACGAAGCTAAAAAAGCATGCAATCCTGGAAGCAAATACTGACTTTTCCAAACTCACCCGAAGTACACTGGTAGGTAAACTCAGAATTTTCGATCATGAGCATAATGTGTCAAAAAGGGACAACATTGCATTCAATGCTAAAAGGAATGATGTAGGATCTTCTAAAAAGAGAAAACATAATCCCAGCACTGAATGTGATGATGTCTTGGACAAAAAATCTGAGGAAGAACTAAACTCTACTATGTCTCTTATTACTAGACAATTTCGTGATATACTTAAACGACGAAACAAGAGGTTCGTTAAAAATATTTCCACCACACATCGACCTCATGATCGTGTTACTCCAAAAACGGATCCACCAAAAGAGGACAGTGATGACCAACCTCAATGCTTTACGTGTAAAGGTTTCGGTCACTATTCGAAAGAATGTCCAAATACCAGGAAATACACTGGTACGCGAGCCCTGGCAGTAACATTGGACGAATCTTCAGATGCTTATGAGACTGATGATGAGGAGGTTTCGAACCTGGCATTTACTGCCGTTGTATCTAGTAATATTGTATCTAACCCTGCAGATTCGATGACTTGTTCAAGTAACCAAGAGGATACTCCTATGCTTGATTTTGTCAATCCGGAAAGGCAATATTGCTTAAATTGTAAAATAAACTGTCATACCTTTAGCAATTGCACAATCTTCAAAATGAAAGTAAAATATGCTAAATGGTTACAAAGGAAGACCAATAAACTTATTGATCACCTTAACAGTTTCAGAACGACAACTCTTGTATCTTCATCCCTTGTTTTATCCTCAGATGCAGTATCTATCAACTCTTGTAAGACGGAAGGTGAGATGCTCATACTCAAAAGGGAAACTAGTACAAGTATTTCGAACTCAAAAATTTAATTGATATTGTGTTTAAAAAAAAAAATTGTACAATTAATAAAGAAATTCTCTTTATATTTTTTTTCTTAAAAAATGTGTTAAAAAATACCTTTGAATCATTTATTTTTGAAAAAAATGTTTCGAAAAAACTTGTCCTGTATTTAAAATAAAGTTCGAAAATATTTGCTAATTAGTTTCAAAATCCTTTTGAGATATTCCTAAAAATATTTATATATCTTTGATACTATAAGTATAAATGGTGTGGGAGATCTCTCTCAAGTCAACCATGAATCCGGAATTGGTATCTTCAACCTCTAATGCTCTTAACGTTGTATTTGTCTCCAATGGTCTCACTGATCTATCTCTTGATGATAAGAAACCTATTGGTCGAAACAAGAGAAAAAGATACTATGCTGCAAAGAAGGAAGAACTGGAACAGAGAAACAATATGTTTGTAGAACAATCTGCTACGGCATGGGAGCAAATCAAACTTGATATGCGTGTTGTCGCTGATTGTTTCACTAAAACTGTTCAGATGCAAGAAACAATTATGAATCAGCAAGTCTATCTTCTTGGAGAACTGTTCAAGGCTAAAACAGAAGCTCAGAATCATGTGGATAATCCTGAATGAACGTTTCTAAATGCACCAAAAATGAATCTATAATTGTTCTCGAAATTATGATGCAAGAAAAATTAAGAACTAGTATTTTCTTACGCATGTTTCGATTATGTTCATGATTAGTTGATTCATATATATATATATATATATATAATAAATGTTTATTTACGCATGTTTTGTATTTCATTTTTCTGGAAAAATGTAAAAAGTAGAAATCAGAAAAACCTAAATAGTGCGCGAGTTTCGAATGCAACATTGAGTTAATATTTCCGAATCTATTATGGATGTATGTTGCAGGTTATCAAGATAATTCTTTTATCTCATAAGGAGCTGATCTTTAATTGTTTTAATATCGTGATATCATTGGCCTCCTTATGTTTGTGGCTGTTATGTTTGTGCTAACGACTTTGTTGCAGGTATAAGTATAACTATGTAAGGAGAAGATGGATTTTATGCTAGTCACAATACTATTGGATATCCTCGTGTCTTTCGACTAGGAGTTATAGTATACGCATAAATCAATGGTTTTGGTATAATCTAGTATGACTACGGACGTGTTCGAAAACCCAAAACCAATTCTAAGTCTTTCTCTGGCAAAGACTGTTCCGTTGTTCTCATGTCCGAGGGAATGACAACCAACGGGGAGAGTTCTTTTGTGAACTTGTGCTTAATAGAATATATCTTTAGGGGAGTGTGGTTGTGGAATACACAGGGAATATAATTTATATTTGCTTATATCTTTTATATTTCCTTACAGGTTACTTGAGCTTATTATATATATATTGTGTAACTTGTCGAAATGCTGACCCGTGTGATTGCAATCATTCTTATATGTTGAATCAAGTTCTCTGAACTTGAGCATTTATCTCATACCCAGATATTTTTGAGGCCCTTTGTCAATTATTTTTGACAAAAAGGGGAAAAAATATTAATAGCTTGACTACAGTCGGTGCTTGGTCTTTGACATTAAGCAGTGTCATATGGGGAGAAAAATGCATGCGCGTATATTGAAAAATGAATGAAAGCATGAACTAAGGGGGAGTAACACTAGATGTTACTAGCACTGTAGACTTTCGATAACAATACGTCGGAGATTGATAGACATCCGAACTTACATTCAGGGGGAGTAAGTGTATTGGTTATCAGTATTTTTCAATAGTACATATCTTGTTTGCAGACTGACATATTTTGCAGGTACTATTGGTGTGTTGTCAAGCTAAGTAGAAGAACTCGAAGCGTAGAACTTAGGTTTGAAATTTCTCGTTCATATATGTAAAGAGTTTTTGTCACTAAAATTGACAAAGGGGGAGATTGTTAGAGCATGGCTCGGTCAACCTCACTAAGTGTTGGTATGTCAAGCTTAGTTGTCAACTTTAGTGATCAAAACTCGACCGCTAAACAACACACAAATAGGTGAAGTCATGTGAGAGTTAGCTTTAGGTTGTGGAAGATTTTGGTAGGATTTAGAATCACTAGTTGAAGAGTTGAAGAAAGACTGAAGATCAAACGAAGACATCCGGCTTCATCATTCAACAGGTTAGTGAATCTAAATAACGCGATTCCATTATCTTTTACACTTGTGCTACAAAAGAGATAAACATAACTCTCAGCTTGAGCTTTACGTTATGACTTGATCACTTGTGATCAGTGTGTCTTATGATAACTCCACTTTACTGCTTGCGGTATTTGTGTTGTAGTTATGATATTCCATATTGCTTAGAGTTTTCTTTTCTTCTCCGTCTCTAAGTTAATATAAAGGGTTTTCCTAAAACCTTCTCGAGTTGGATATAACAATGTGATGTTATCTCGGTAGTGTTAGAGCATTGCTCGTTTGAACCCACTGATGTTGCTATCTCAAGTCAGTTGTCAAGTTTATGAGACAAAAACACAATCCTTGATAAGTTTACTCTACAACTCGGACTAGGATAGTTCTAGGTAATCGAGA
>JAJJMA010212441.1:0-15103 GCA_023529015.1 Papaver nudicaule | reverse complement strand
AAATAGCATTTTTCTATCCACATAATCAGTTTCTCTGCTATCAGTGTGATAAAAGTGAAATATGTGATAGAATCATCGAGATAGACCGGCCAACTCTTGTCTATGATAATAACAACGCCTAACACGGCATGATGTCCAAAAATAGTAAAATTCATCTACTGAGAACCAAAATTTATCGCCATCCTAAACCAGAAATACCCTAGTTTTCCTAATCTTAGCAATATTTCCACAGGAGAATCATTATGAGAAACTACATGGTATACTATATAAGGCAAAGCAAGAGAAGAATCATGAAGGGAATCCTATACATCGAGCATGAGTTCTCCGAATAGCATGACAAAACAACTGTAATATTAACGGCGACCTCTAAAACTGACAAATCATACCATATATGGAAACTAAGAACATATGATAACATCTCAAAACATGAACCATATGATATACCACATTTGGTCAACATCAGAATCCTACAAAGTGAGCATAACACCCTTAAATAGCATGTAAAAGTGACTAAGGCATCACCGGCGAGTTCTAACACATGTGAATCATACCATATATGGAAACAAAAGAATATATAAGAACATCAACAAGTCATACCAAAGAATTAAGAAAAACAAGTTCAAAACATGTTTCTAGCGCCAAAATGTAACTGTGTAAAACCCCAATGGTTAGATCTTACACAGTACACCCAAATAAGATACACCAACATACACACGATCATTCCAAAGCATGTATCAACACAATAATCATAAGGAATATAAAAGAGATAAGAGTTAGAGATACTTGACAAGATGTTTTTACTTGGTTCGCCCCCATAAGTAAGGACTACATCCAAGGATTATCACTAGTATAAGCATAATTACAATTCTCTCTTTACCTTGCTAATCTTCTAAGCTTAAACCCTCAAATAAGAACCCTAGTTTTAGTCTTGGGCTGTAGAGAGCAAGTGTGATACTTTTCCTCTCTCCAGACCAGTCCCGAAATGTGTCCAACCCCTTTCTCAGTAGGTTAATTCACTATTTATAGACCTTTTTACATGGTGGTATACAACTAATACAAACAAAGTTAGACTGACACTATTTGTCACGACTCGCCGTCATACATACATCGGCGAGCTCGTTCCTTACTTTATAAACATAGACGAGAGAATCTTCTAGAGGATAAGGTTGGTGACGCATCCTCCACTGAGTCAAACTAGTCAACCTGACAATGTATCCGTTCTGACTTCTCTTAAATGCATATCTAACTATCACCTAACAATTGGTGACGTGTCTCCACTCGTTGTTCCCTTACTCGACGTAATCTTGGTTTCTTCTATGCACTCGCCGAGCCACACTATTCAACCCAAAGTCATATATCGCCCAGCCTATTACTCGCTGATCCAGGACATCTCAGCTGTATTCTTTTTATACAGCATCTCATCTAGGATGCTTTTATATTGGATAGGTATTTTCTACCCTTACATTTTGCCTCTTTCATCTCCTAAGACTTTAGTCGCCGGGGATGAAACTTTTCTTATTCGCCGAAAATACCGCCCCACGTTCTCCACTATGCTTTTTTCACGCCACACGTCCACTAGCATGCTTCAGTTACTCCACGTGTCTTCCATGCGTTGCTTCCACTTTATGACTGGTAACCATTTATACCCATCATCTCCATTACAGCTCACAACCGTTATCGCCGGTTGGTTTTCCCTTTCTTCCTATAAATACCTGACTCTACATCTTCTTCTTCCTTTTACGAGTTTCCTTTTCCTAAACCTTAAACCTTCTGCTGCTGCTTCTTTCGCCTGAGTTCTCCATCTTCCTCCTTTTAACCATCTAGTTTCTCTTCTTCCTCCTTTTAACCATCCAGTTTCTCTTCTTCCTCCTTGCATTGATTTCTGTTACAGATTTCTTTTCAGCCGTTTTCCGTTACCGGTAGCCACCAATCTTCATCTTCTCTGATTAACTTTTCACCGGAAACCACCAATCTTCATCTTCTCCGGTTAACTTTTCACCGGAAACCACCAATCTTCATCTTCTCCGGTCAATCTTCAAACTATTTTAATGGCTCCAACTAGCAAACCTTCCAGATCTAAAAGCAAAGCTAGCAAAGCCAAAGCCACTGACCAAAAGGTGCCAAATTGGAAGACTGATTGGCCTGGCTATTGTGCCCATTTCAAAGTAGATTTTCTCAACCCCAAAATCCATTCTCTGCCCGATACCAAAAAGGCATCTGATCTACTATCTGTCGACGATCTCCTTCGATCAGAGACGAGTAATACTTGGGCCGCTGTTGCCTTTGGTCAGCTGAAATCTGGGTTAACATTTCCTCTTTACAATCCGAATAATACTTTTATCGTCGACCTTCTTGTGGCAATTAATAGAAGTCCTTTTCAGTTAATCGGGAATGCTATCCGAGTAATGACTGAATGGAGCAAACGCCGAGATGGACAAACTAACTATCCTTTGCTCGCCAAGCTGGATGCTCATAAACCCGAGGAGTTTACTGTGGAGAAATTCCTTGAACAGTAATCTGTGGCTTCTTGTACTAGAAAAACTGATCCTTGGGCTGTTCGGTTTACACCTAAAAGGAATTATCCTGCTGAAAACCTGCTACTCGCCGATGTCGAGTTCACAAGCACATAAGAAAAACCAACTGTTCGTCACAGCTCTGAGGGTGATTTTTCCAATCTTCCTTGTCTCATCGACGGGCCCTGGTTACTAGGTTGGGAGGATGATGACAAAACCAGAATCCGAGAAACTTTTTTGTCTGAGCATTCCCACCTCGCCGATCATACCTTTTGGAATGTAGTCTGGCCTGATGCAGACAAGTATGCCAAGGATGAGAATGGCAAGTTTCTTAGAGTGAAAGATAGAGACTATGTCAAGCTCCCAGCTGATGCAACTGCTGGAACAAAAAGGAGTCGAGAAGATATCGCCGACCCTACTCAGGTAAATATATATCTATTCTTAGCAGAGCTAGCAAAGATCCAACTGAAGGTCTAGAAACAAGCATTTTAACTTGACTTATTTTAAAAATATATGCAAATATATTTTTAAAATATATATCTATATTTGCCTTGCTTGTTTCGAGATCTGATAGGTGTGTCTTTGGTGACATTCGATTTGCAGCGCCCAAAGAAACCCAGGCCATCTGCCGCCGAGATAGCTGAAGAACTTTGCCGACTTGCCTCAGAGAATCTACCTCCACCAACTTCTTCTCAATCAGCTAAGGAGACTGCCTCTAGCCAGGAAAATCTTGAAACAATCGTCGATCAATCCACCAAGGATAGTTCCAACATGCTCGTCGATCAACCTTTAAAGGATAGTTCTAATATGCTCATTGATCAGTCTGCAAAAGATGGTTCTACCAATCCTCCCGTTACTGGAAATATGGAAGACATGATTCAAGATACTGAAACATATCCTAAGGGCAATGATCATCTTGAGATGGATTTGGACATGCTTAACATATCTGGTGGTCAAGATACTTCCAAACCATCTTCTTCTTCAAAGAATCCCAAGATACCTTCTGTTCCTCATGTTTCTGCTGCCTCAGCACTTGAGCCACATCTCGCTGGCTTAGTCGTTCTTGACAGGTTGCCTCGGCATCCTCTTACTTCTCAATCCACTAAAGGACCTAGAAGCTTGCAGCTGACTGCCTCTAATATGCTCGCTGAAGCTTTTGTCAAGCTCAGTGTGGCGGATGACTGCACAGACCAAGAGTACTTTGAAACATTGGCACAATATAGTCATCCTGGGTTTGTTCATCACCCAAATTTCCATAATGCTGTAGCTATCATCCCTTATCAAGAGCACTTCAATCTTTTCAACATGGTGAGTATCTTTTTGAGACACTTCATCTTTTCCAGATCTGTCGTCGTTGGATACTGATGCTTACCCTTTGTAATTTCAGCACTTTCATCACTGCTTGAGTGTTGCCTCGGCCAATGAGGGTCTTAGCCGTGAGATCATTAATCTCAAAAATCATATCAGTCAGCTGACACATGATGCATTGGTGCGCGGCCAAGAAGTTGAAAGGTTAAGGAATGAGGCCCGAGAGCGAAGCCTGACAGTTACAACTCAGCAAAGTAAGTTTTCTCCATATCTCTTTCTGTTATGTTATTCTTCTTTCCGTCTTGTTCTTTTCGCCGACCCTTAGATTTCCTGCCTTCCAAGGTTGCCATTCCTCCGATGACGATAGGCTTAGGCGAGCTGAATCCGAAATCGAGAGACTTAGTAATAGCAACTTTAAGCAGTGTAGTCAATTATTCACTTTCCTCAAGGACCTTAAATGGTGTCGCCGAGAGTTGGATCAGGATGTTGATATTATAAGAAACCTCTGTAATACTTATCAAGCTGCTCGATCGGAATTAGGCCAGATAACTAGCCAACGTGATGATGCGCTTCGCCGAGAGGAATTAGCCCTTGCTGCCAAGACAGAGGCCGAGACAAGGCATAAACGTGCTTCCTTCCTCTGGCAAGAAGAGAAATCTAGAGCTGATAAGCTGGCTTCTCAAATTATTAGCTTAAGCACCGACAAAGAGACCGCCGAGTTTCAAATTCAACGCTGGAAAGATACGGCGGCGAGACATGAAGCTCTGACGATTGATTTGTACAAGCAATGCTCCACCCAACAACGCCAAATAGAACAAATGTTAGGTCCGTGTGCCAACGAAAACTTTGAGTTTCATATGACTCAGTTTAGGGAAGCACAAGAGGGCATGCGAGTATATGTCCGCAACCTAGAAGGTAGCTTTTATAGGGTTTACCCATAACTTATCATACTTGTGTTTGTTTTCAATCTTCTTTACCATGTCTCTTTCTCCTTTTGCCTCAGCTACAATCCAGAGGTTAAGGAATGAAGTAGATCATCACAAGGAGATCACCAAAGGCTGCCATGAACTTGAGATGAAGATCCAGGAGCTTTCTGATGAGCTCAAGGAGCACAAGTCTTGTCCTGACAAGATAAAAGATTTGTCCGAGAAGCTCAGAGAACATGATTCTTGTGCTGGCAAGCTCGCGGATCTGAATAAGCAACTTCTTGACCATGCCTCTTGTGCTGGCAAGATTCAAGAACTAGAGAGCGCCCGAGATGGTCTTCAGATTGAGATCGCCGAGGCCAAGGATGATATCCAATATTGGGAGAAGCGTCACAAGGATGATGTTGTTAGCGCTGCCTTTATCGGCGCTCAGGATTTTGCTTACAAGTTCCTGCCTCAGCATGGAGTAGAAATCCCCTTGGCTTATCAACGACCTACTCCTGAACAGCTCGCTATGCAAAAGAAGGCAAGCACTAGAGGAAAGGAAGTGCTATCAGAAGAAGAAAATGAAGAAGAACAAGAAGAAGAAAACCCCCTAGAAGAAGAATCTGAGGAAGAAAGTTCAGAAGAAGAAATTGAGGACGAAAATCCTAAGGAGCGAAATCAGCCTCTTGACATTGGTACAGGAAATGCAGAAGGTGAACAACTCGGCGAGCATAATGCCGGAATGGTGTCCATCCATGCTAGCCAGCCAACCGCCGAGCAAAGCACAGAAACAGGTACCGCCGACGTTAGCCAGTCGATCAACGAGCAAAACGCGGAAAGGGTTACCGCCGATGATCACCATTCTGAAGGTACTAAAGCTGAAAATGCGGGCGAGGATGACCTCAGCGATCTTGAAGAAAATAAGCCTTCTACCCCAAAAAGTCCTTTTGCTGATCCTAGGTGTTGAAGTATTCTGCTCTTTGCCCCTTTTGAATGTTGGGGAGGATAAATGGTTTACCTCCTTAGTCTTTTGTGTTTCTCTTACCATCTTTTGTTTCCTTGTAATGAACTATTTCCCTTTTTGAACGTTATTTTTGTGAATGTTATCTTTATGTCTGTTGTCATTTGCTTTCGATGTGCAATTTTCCTTTGCTACATTTGATGTGCTCCTCTCTATCTTGTCTTCAAAGACTTAACTTGCCATTGAGTGAAGCCCTGGTCCCGTACAGCCAACAATTTCTCAGAGCGACAGGGTTAGACCCCAGCCGTAACCATTACTTGTGCCCGTCGGCGATCTAATATAAGTCGAATGGGTTGCCCTCATAGACTTTAATAGACAATAGCTTTCGCCAGAGGTGATGCTACGGCGTAGACGGATTAACACACCAGCGGCACCGCCGATGTGATGCTACAGCAAAGGGATCCTTATTTCCTTACAAACACTTACAGATCAACAAGTAACACGACTGGTCTTACAACTAAGCCTGGGTCGGACTAACTATTACGATTAGGTGCATTCACTCAATGGAAGTAAGCTTTCTGTATAAGAGGTCTTGGCTCTTAGTTGATTTATTGATTTGGGCATTATGCCTTCAAAGATGGCACTTGGCCTTAGTACCTGATCAGGGTTTTTACATGGCTTTTATTGTCTTGTGATTACTGGGCATTTGTGCCTTTGTAGATGGCTTTTATAGCCTGTGGCTGAGTGTTTTTTCCTCAGCCATTGTGCTCTTGGAGCTTTGAAATTTTAGTCATCACCGTAGTTAGACTACCCAGTGAATGCAAGTGACACAGTAATTTGTTAACGGGGTTCGGCGCATGATAGCAAACCTACGTCCCCGGATCTTATTCGCTGTTATTTTACATGAGCTAATAAGACTTCTTGGGTATTATGCCCGCCCAAGACTTCGGATTTTACATTGTTTTCTTCAAGGATAGTACTTCTTAAGGAACCTGGCGTTCCAAGGATGTTCAAGTTGCACGCCGTGCTCATCAATCAGTACATACGCTCCTGGCCCTGCCACTCTTTTGACCACATAAGGGCCATCCCATACAGGTTCCAACTTCCTGCATCCTTCTCGCTGAGACGGGGGAATTTCTCGAAGTACCAGCTCGCCGGGCGAATATTCTCTTGGAATCACTCGCTTGTTGTATTCTCTTGATAATCGGCGGTGGTAATTCTCCATGTGCGTAAGGGCGATCAACCGCTGCTCTTCTAAGTCATCCAGCTTGGCCAGAATCAAGTCTGTATTCAAATTCTTTTCCCATGCCTCATGCTTTGTAGTGGGCAGGATTACTTCAGATGGGAGTACTGCCTCTGCACCAAAAGTGAGTAAGAAAGGAGATGCTCCAGTTGCTTCTCGAACCGTAGTTCTATATGACCACAAGACATTGTGCAGATGCTCACACCACGCCTTTTTATGCTTCTCCAGCCTTTTCTTCAGTCCCATTCCAATAGTCTTATTGGTGGCTTCTGCTTGTCCGTTACTCTGAGGGTATAGGGGAGTTGATTTTCCTAACTTGACACTGTAGTGGGCGAGTAGCTTTCTTATATTGTCGCCGACTAACTCCTTTCCATTGTCGGTACATATCTCCGCCGGTACACCAAATCTGCAGAATATGTTCTCCCAGATGAATGTGAATACTTCTTGCCCTGTTTTCTTCCTGATAGCTTTAGCTTCACACCACTTGGTGAAATAATCTGTCGCCACGATAATGTATTTCCGTTGTCCGGAGCCTGTAGTTAGTGGTCCAATGATATCAATGCCACACTTGGCGAAAGGCCAAGGGCTTAGCACTGAATTTAAAGATGTCGCCGACGCTTTAATTCTTCTTCCGTACAGCTGGCATGGTTTGCATCGCTGAGCATATTCTTTTGCATCTTTGTTCATCCAAGGCCAATAATATCCTTGCATTCTGACCTTTAAAGCTAGGGCTCTTTGGCCACTATGATTCCCGCAGTCTCCTTCGTAGATTTCTTTCAGTAACTTATTGCCTTCCTCTCTTGATACACAGCGCAGCAATGGTCCTGAGAATGACCGGCGATATAGGATTCCATCTCGGAGTTCATAGTTTGCCGAACGACTGATGACTTGATGAGCTAAGATTTGCTTTCCTGGTAAGGTTAAGCGATCCAAATAATACCGTATCGGCGTTCTCCAGTCTGTCTCTGCTGATTCTTCAGTGTTTGTTGTTAGCACTTCTCTTTGCTCTCGTGCTGCTACCGATGACTGTGTCACTCTTTCAATAGCTATTGAAGGAACATCTGGATTTGTCATCATTGAGGAGATGAACGCCAGTGCATCGGCATGCCTGTTATCCTTTCTGCAGATGTGGTGAAACTTGATACCTGTGATCCTCTGGGCATACTCCCTAGCAAGTTTTAGGTACTTCTGCATGAATGGGTCTGTTGTCTGGTATCGTCCAGATATTTGTCGAATCCTCAGCTGAGAATCGCTTGTCAATCTGACATTGCTAATTTTCATTTCAATGAGTATTCGCATGGCGTGAATAACCGCTTCATATTCTGCCTCATTATTAGTCGCCGGGAATTCTAGCCTTAACGAGTGTACTATCCTTGCTCCTTTCGGCGAGATAAGGACAATTCCTATTCCATTTCCTTCTTATTTGATGAACCGTCTACATAAAATTCCCATCCATCAGGACTGCACTTCAATAAATCTGGCACTTCAGGTTCTCGCTCATCCAAGGAGGATGAAATTTCTTCTATCTCCTCTTCCTCATCAATTGGGAAGTCGGCGAGGAAATCTGCAATGACTTGAGACCGCTGAGCTGTACGTATTTCATACTGTACGCCGAACTGCTCAATCTGTTGATTCCACTTGGCGATACGTCCCACTCGCTGAGAGCTGTGCAAGATAGACTCTATTTGAGTTTTGGTGAGGACCACAATGGGATGGGCGTGAAAATATGGACGTAGTCGTTGAGATGCGAAAACCAAAGCTAGAATCAACTGCTCTAATTTGGTATAATTCTTCTCTGCCCCTTGTAGCGTTCTGCTTATATAATATATAGGTGTTTCTCCGCCTTTGGTTCTTACAAGCACTGCACTTATGGCGAAAGGTGTTGCAACGAGATATACTCTGAGCTCCTCGCCGTGCTCAGGTGGTTGAATTGCTGGGAGAGTGGCGAGATACTTTTTAATACCTTGAAAGGCAGCTTCATGTGCTTCAGTCCAGTTAAACTTTTCTCCTTTCTTTAATGTCTAGAAAAATAGTTTGCACTTGTCGGAGAACCTCGAGATGAATCTGTTAAGGGACGCCAAAGTCCCGTTGAGTCGCATAACATCCTTTACTGTTACCGGCGAGGGCATCTCTATAATTGCTTTAATCTTGGCCTGATCAGCTTCCACTCCCTTCTTGGTGACAACATATCCCAAGAACTTTCCTGAAGTTACACCAAAAACGCATTTTGCCGGGTTGATTTTTAACTTAGTAACACGCATATGGTTAAATATTTCTCTGAGGTCTTCCACATGAGTTCGCTTCTTCTTGCTCTTGACAAGCATGTCATCGGCGTATACTTCCATCGTCTTCCCTATCCATTTTTCAAACATTTTCTGCGCCATTTCTTGATAAGTAGCGCCGGCATTCTTCAACCCAAATGGCATTCGAGTGTAACAAAACAACCCTTTAGTGGAAAAGGTGTGCTTCTGGTCTTCCTCCGCCAAAGGTATTTGGTTATATCCTGAATAACCATCCATAAATGACAGCAACTCGTGACCCGACGTAGCGTCTACAGTTTGGTCAATACTGGGCAGTGGGAAGCTGTTCTTTGGACAGGCTCTGTTAAGATCGCTGAAGTCGATGCAAATTCTTACTCCCTTGTTCTTCTTAGGTACTACCACCATGTTGGCTATCCATTGTGGATATTGCACTGGCCTTATTATACCAGATGCCTTCATTTTGTCAATCTCTGCCTCTACTGCTTCTTTGTAAGCCGGGGCCAATTTCCTTATCCTTTGCTTGAATGGTCTAATCTTTGGATCAATATCTAATTTATGGCATGCTATCGCCGGGTCAATTCCTGGCATTTCGTTCATGCCCCAAGCAAAGACATCAACATATTCCTTGAGTAGCGCCTGCAACTCCGCCGATTCGTCTTCCTTAAATAAAGTACCAATCTTTATTATCTTTGGGTCTTGATCATCGCCGATATTAACATCCTTAGTGGGTTCCACCGCCGTAAAATGTAGTTCTGGTTCTCCCATCGGCGATGGTTCCTTTAATTGCTATAAGGTCTTATCTCCAAGCTTCGCCGAATCTTCTACCGAATTTACTGAGTGCACATATGTGATTGGGTTGGCGATGAAGTCTAGAATCTCCTGCTCCTTAACTGCTTCCTTGCCGAGCTTCTTTTTCTCTGCAATCTTCGCTTTTCGATTTTCTCGCATTTGCACATCCGCCGAATTGCACGCCTTGGCCACTGCTAAATCTCCTACATACTCGGCAACTCCAAATGGTGTGGGGAATCTCAGGCGTTGATGATAAGTAGAAGGTACTCCTTTCAAACTGTGAAGCCATGGTCTTCCCAGAATTGCGGCATACGGCGAGTCAACATCCACAATACAAAGAGTAGTTTTCAAGAAATAATCCTTGCAAATCTTAACTTTAAATTCAATCTCGCCTTTAGGCTTAGAAGCGATGCCATTAAACCCATAAATGTTATAGGAGGAGACTGTTGGCGAGGGTATTTTATCATCTTTCGCCCTCATCGCCTCAAAGGCAGTATTAAAGAGGATATCCACGGAACTTCCCGGGTCGATAAGCACCTTTGGCAGCCTGAATTGCTCCATCTGAATGGTGAGAACCAAGGGGTTGTTATGATTTCTTCCCTCTGGAGGAATCTCTTCGGCGGAGAACCCGACACACGCCTTCATCCAATCTTGCAATGGCTCTTGCTTAACATCCACACTACAAATCTCATTTCCCATTCTATCTCGCTTATGCACACGAGATAGAACATTATCATGAAATTCATCCCTGGTAATCTTTGAATGCACAATGGAAAAACAGTCTAACTCCAACAAATCTCGCTCAACTTTTACCTCGTACACATTTGGAATCTGAGCTGGAATGGCTTGAATTGGCTGGACCATGATAGGAGGTGGTGGTGGCAACTCTAGGAATTCCTGAAATTTTCCCAAGCGGATAAATCGATGAACTTCTTGTTGTACGCCGGTGCAATTCTCAGTTGTATGGCCATGGAACTGATGGAATTGACAAAAGGAATTGGTATTGGTTGGCGGGGCCCTTGGGTTTCCTCTGTTATAAGGGTAGCGGATGTCATCCCTGCAGTTTGAACTTTCAATTTGGCCAAATGCATCCGTGTATGAGACACGCAACTTTGGCAGAGTGGCGTCTTGGAAAGGCTGCTGGTTGCCTCTGCCGAATTTTCTATTATCTCCATTATACCTTCTTTCACCATTCCCATTTCGCCGATTATCTCTTCCTCCTCGTCCATAGTTTCCTCCTCTATTATCTTGTTTGTCACGCCCATCATAATTTTCTCGCTTCTGCGAGTTCCAATGTTGCTCGGCGGTAACTTGCTGCTTTCCTACCTCAGGTACTATTATCGCCGAAGAGGGATTCTGCGCCAACTTCCGCTGTTCTGCCTTCAACCATTCTTTCTTGATTTCTTCCTGATCTTCCGGCGAGAAACTATTGATCGAGTGAATTTGCTTTGCTCTTTCCTTCTTCAGTCGCAGCTCCTCATCTCGAATTTCTTCATAACTTAACCATTCATCTTGCATCGCCCTCAAGGTCTGTAGATCCTTTGGCATATCCCAAAATAACTTTTGGTACAATTGGTCCGTCGTCTCCATGGCGCTAAGAAATGATCTTATCTTCTCTTTTTCTGACACTTCTGATCCTACCTCGCTACTCGCCTTCCTCCATCTCTGAATAAAAATCTTATAAGTCTCCGAGGGCCTTCTCTTGACGTTGAATAATCTTTCCACGCCGGGCCGACCTCTGTTGTTCTGAATAAAAGCGTGCAGGAATTTGCAATCTAACTTCTCAAAGGACTTGATTTTTCCTTCTTCCAACCCATCAAACCAGGCTAGGGATTCATCCTTCAGCGTAGCAGGGAATGCCATACACATTATTGGATCTGATCCTACCCAAGCCGCCATATCTCGCTTATAAGCTCTTGAGTGCTGTGTAGGATCTCCAGTTCCGTCATAGATGGAAGTGAATTTAGGGGCAGAGTATTTGGGAGACACGTATCCATATGTAATACAATCATGAAAAGGTGTTTTCTGTGCCTCTAAAAGCGCAACCTTAAATCTCGACTCCCTCGAAGATCCACTTAAAGCTTCCACCTTATCTTTTAGTCGGCGCAGGTCCTTCTTCATCTCTTTATCTACTTTATGCCGTCGCCTAGAGCTGCTGTGGTCTTTGCTGTCTTTCCCAGGCACGTTTACCCTTCTGCCTCTTTCGTCATATTTCGCCGATGAATCTGAGATCTCTGCTGTGCTGGTTCCACTCTTTTCAGCTCGACGAGTTGTATGAGAATGAGACTCATGGCGAGATGAATGTGCATGGGACCCATGGCGAGATGAATGCGCATGGGAGGCATGACGAGTTGAATGCGAGTGGGATGCATGACCTTTATTTTGTGCTGCCATCAATTCTCTATGACTTTGAAGTACCGTCTCCATCTGCAATTGCATTTGTCTCTCCATCTGACTTGCTTGCCTGTTGTTGGCCTCAAGAATTTGCCTCAGCAATGCTTCAGTAGTATTTGTGGATCCAGTGTTATCTGCTATCACCACTGGGCGAGTTACAGTAGCTCCAGGTACTATCGCCGCACCATTTATGCTTGCCGCCTGCGGAATCTCTCCTGCTATAATAGGTTCTGCCACCACTGCTGGAATTTCCTCAGCCAGATGAGGTGCTTCGCCAACATCTTGCACCAACTGCTGCTGAACATTAGCTGCCACTGTGCCTCCTGCAATAGCATTTTGAGCTGCTTCCCCAGCATTGGACGTCTCACCAATGGTTCTCATGGTGAATCTTCCACCCTCAGCTTGCTCGCCGTGGGCATTAGCTTCTACCTGACTGCTGACTCTTCGCAGTAATAAATTAGGCTCGGGTGATCTTTCTGCATCCTCCAAATGAGTGATGTCCTCCACATAAACTTCCTCCTGGCGTGCTACTCGTTGAACAGGGGGTCGCCGAGACGAGCTTGCCAAAAGGGTATCTGCCCTGCCAGCTGGTTCCATTGCTCTGCTTCTAGTGTTGTGACCACTGGGGAATGTTGCTGGTGTAGGAAGGATAGGATGCCGAGGAGGCCTACCCGCCGGGGCTTTATCGCTTCTTTCTCTAGGACCCATTCGCCGAAGTTCTGTAAAAGAAGACAAACACACTTCCTGGCAGTATTGCTCTGTTAGTACTGTGGGTAAATGCCAAATAAGTTAGTTGGGCTACTTTTCAGAATGTTGATGAATGAAAGACAAAAAGAACAGCTTTAAATCACGTGATGTGCAGATGATGACCTAATCATGACAAGAGTTGCAAAAACATCCTATGTGATTGTAATTTTCGGGTCAAACCAGCAGTACGGCAATCATTTTGGAAAAACATTTTTGAAAAGTTTAGAATGCAGTTTCCTTTGTGACACTAAAATTCATACTGACTCACCGGAAGAAGGTGCTACTCTTGCCGGAAATATATATCTATATCTACATTTTCCCGTAGAAATTTTTACCCCAAATAGCATTTTTCTATCCACATAATCAGTTTCTCTGCTATCAGTGTGATAAAAGTGAAATATGTGATAGAATCATCGAGATAGACCGGCCAACTCTTGTCTATGATAATAACAACGCCTAACACGGCATGATGTCCAAAAATAGTAAAATTCATCTACTGAGAACCAAAATTTATCGCCATCCTAAACCAGAAATACCCTAGTTTTCCTAATCTTAGCAATATTTCCACAGGAGAATCATTATGAGAAACTACATGGTATACTATATAAGGCAAAGCAAGAGAAGAATCATGAAGGGAATCCTATACATCGAGCATGAGTTCTCCGAATAGCATGACAAAACAACTGTAATATTAACGGCGACCTCTAAAACTGACAAATCATACCATATATGGAAACTAAGAACATATGATAACATCTCAAAACATGAACCATATGATATACCACATTTGGTCAACATCAGAATCCTACAAAGTGAGCATAACACCCTTAAATAGCATGTAAAAGTGACTAAGGCATCACCGGCGAGTTCTAACACATGTGAATCATACCATATATGGAAACAAAAGAATATATAAGAACATCAACAAGTCATACCAAAGAATTAAGAAAAACAAGTTCAAAACATGTTTCTAGCGCCAAAATGTAACTGTGTAAAACCCCAATGGTTAGATCTTACACAGTACACCCAAATAAGATACACCAACATACACACGATCATTCCAAAGCATGTATCAACACAATAATCATAAGGAATATAAAAGAGATAAGAGTTAGAGATACTTGACAAGATGTTTTTACTTGGTTCGCCCCCATAAGTAAGGACTACATCCAAGGATTATCACTAGTATAAGCATAATTACAATTCTCTCTTTACCTTGCTAATCTTCTAAGCTTAAACCCTCAAATAAGAACCCTAGTTTTAGTCTTGGGCTGTAGAGAGCAAGTGTGATACTTTTCCTCTCTCCAGACCAGTCCCGAAATGTGTCCAACCCCTTTCTCAGTAGGTTAATTCACTATTTATAGACCTTTTTACATGGTGGTATACAACTAATACAAACAAAGTTAGACTGACACTATTTGTCACGACTCGCCGTCATACATACATCGGCGAGCTCGTTCCTTACTTTATAAACATAGACGAGAGAATCTTCTAGAGGATAAGGTTGGTGACGCATCCTCCACTGAGTCAAACTAGTCAACCTGACAATGTATCCGTTCTGACTTCTCTTAAATGCATATCTAACTATCACCTAACAATTGGTGACGTGTCTCCACTCGTTGTTCCCTTACTCGACGTAATCTTGGTTTCTTCTATGCACTCGCCGAGCCACACTATTCAACCCAAAGTCATATATCGCCCAGCCTATTACTCGCTGATCCAGGACATCTCAGCTGTATTCTTTTTATACAGCATCTCATCTAGGATGCTTTTATATTGGATAGGTATTTTCTACCCTTACATTTTGCCTCTTTCATCTCCTAAGACTTTAGTCGCCGGGGATGAAACTTTTCTTATTCGCCGAAAATACCGCCCCACGTTCTCCACTATGCTTTTTTCACGCCACACGTCCACTAGCATGCTTCAGTTACTCCACGTGTCTTCCATGCGTTGCTTCCACTTTATGACTGGTAACC
>JAJJMA010212439.1:0-12961 GCA_023529015.1 Papaver nudicaule | reverse complement strand
CTCTACTAAAGACTCTCGCACCTTCTGGCCCCGGATTACCTTTGGAGGCACCATCCATATTGATCTTGGTCCAGTCTCCAGTTGTGGGCTCCCATTCGACCAGTTTAGTTGTGTGAATGTAAAGTCTATTGCATCTTTTCGGTTGAGGGGGCAATCTAGCATGTACGGTATGACGTAACGTTGAGCCCATTCAAACCCCTTCCACATAGTGCGCGCCACTTGAGCCACCTGACTAGGAATTTGATTTTGTCTATTATACATCCTCGCATTCCTTGTCAGCCTTATGTGCCAAAGTGTGAAGGCCAGTAGGTTCTTGTGCTCTTCTTTTATCTTGAAATCAAGAATGCATCTGATTGTATACAGCAAGTGTTGTTGTTGTTGTTGTCCATCGTGTTCTGATAGGTCGGTGAAGATGAGTATCCCTTCTTGTTGTACATACTTAAGGTCTCTCTAGTTGCCCCCGTTATGGTGATTTTCCTTTGTTTTTTCTTTGAATTATACTTGAGGTGCATGAAAGACCCAGGTTTTGAAATCCCGAGTTTGCAAAAACGATCTCATAGCAGTTTTCCACTATAGGTAATTTGTGCCATCAAACTTTGGTGGTACGTTACAAGATTTTATGCTTGGCTCCATAACTCACAAGCCGCGATAAACACAGACAGTTACGCCTTTAATGTGTTTACAGGCTGATACCAATTGGAAAAGCAGGGGTACCAAAATACAACCAACTTTTTGTTTGGGCTCGTGAGTCTTATAGTAAGATATGGACGATCTGAAAAATCAATATCCAAATCTGATAACCGGAGTGGGATCACAAGTGATCGGTCCAACTCAAGGTAAATCTTGGCAAATCCCCAAGATGGATTATGAACCAACTCGACGGTTATTAATAACGTACTTCTTGTGTTTGCTTTAATTAAATAATCAGAGAATATAATGCGGAAAGTAAAGCACACAAGACACCAGAGATGTTTTTAACGAATAAACTACGACCTGTAGAAAAACTTCGGGACCTCGTCCAGATGAACACCACACAGTACTAACTGTCTACAAACACTAGCCACTATAAGACTTTGGTCTGGGATGTAGCAGAGACCAACTCAAGCCCCCCAAGCGAATTGGCTGCTGTCGCACTTCTTACGCCTCTAGATCCCCCACAGATCGTCACGCACTTGATTCCCCTAACTGACGTCCTTTACAGGCCTAGGAGTTGCTTTAACCGCTGTTAAAGGCTTGTGTCAACAATACCGTCTTTGCAACCTTAATTGTTGACTGTATGTTTGAACTGTCCTCTTCAGTTTGACATACACAAAGTGACTTCCTTCGGATTGCTCCATGTCATAAGGAAATCTACTTACAAGCGGGGGCTGACAAGTAAACCGATTAAACTATGCCCAACTTGTCTCTACCTCAGTTGTAAAAAGAATCACTTAAGAAACTTATACAACTGGAGCTAACTAGGTCTTACAACACCGAGTGCAGCCGTGCGTTGCTTCCTTTCAACCTTATGTGTAACGTATCAATTCTTGAATGGCCTTATTGCAGAAGAGAAGGACCGTAGGATAGAAAAGAACGTGATCAGGTTACCAAGGTTACAGGTTAATCCGATAACAACCACATATGTATGTTATCTCCTACCTGTGCTTCCCAACTCTCAAGAGAAGTCTTTATAGTCGTTAGGTAAATCCCACAAAGGAACTGCTGCCTAATAGAGGATGACTATACCACAACAAGCTTACACCGAAGTGCAAAGAGTTTACGATCAATTCTACATAGAAACTTCACGTATGCTTGATGCTTGTGGTTTTCTTTCTTTAACCCTCTATTTATAGCACTCAATAAGATAGGTTTCTTAGGAATAAAGCAATTAGTTTCTTAACCTACAAGTTAGCAAGTGTCCGTGTAAACAAACCCTTTACTTGACTTGCACACAAACATAGAGATCCAACAGACGAGAGATAATCTTTATCTTATTGACACATTGAGATTCGGTAGATGGACCAAAAAAGATATTCTGATAAGCACAAGTCCAACTAAGAGATAACGGAGTAAGAATTTTAACCCGTGTGAAATCCCGCAGAATATTCACTTGGACGGTTCGGGAACTGTCCGACCAGATTCCGGCCAAATTCATCGAATCTGTGGTTCACGTACATGTACGTGTACAGATTGACGTTTTGTAACTCAGAAGAAAATTTCGGAGTCACTGTTCACGAACCGGTTCATGAACCGCCGTTTTTCAGATTAGGGTTTAACTGGATCCGCTGGAAGTTCTGGGCTGGGCCAGTACTTAGACGTGTTATTACGCCCTCATCTATAATCCACCAGACTCTGCTTTAGAGTACTCCTTTAGATTCATCCGTTTCCTACATGTGATTCGCAAGCAAACCAATGCACTAGAAAGGGCATCAAATTTATCTCATGCATCTTGTAACCTTAGTATTGTGGGAACAAATACTAACATAACTCATGGTTACGTAGACAAGAATAAAAAATCTCAATCGCTATAACACTACTAAAGTAGCCGACTATTTCGAAAGATAGAATAAGTAGAATAGAAGAATTTCCATAAAAGTCATGACTCCTACTAACCTTTTGTCGATGAAGAATATTCGATGTCTTCTTTATAATCACTGTCTTCGTCTTCAAGGTCTCTACTACTTTGTCTATATCCCAATTCCGAAATCTAAACTCTAGTAGGTTAAATCAAGAATTGTGTTTTGACACCTAAAACTGACAACCAGCTTTACATACCAACGCTAGTGGGTTTGACCGGACAATGCTCTAACACTTCCTTCATAAGTTTCGAAGTATTCCGTACTGAAAGCAACCGGCCACTGTTACCATAGAACCACTTGATGGCAAGAACTTCCCATCGAAGTCTCTATCATGCCAAAGATTCTTCACAAACCATGGGTTTATTTTCATCATCTTAGTCTCTTCAACCAGAAGAGTATCACACCTTTGAGAAGATACAAGATTTTTAAGAACTGTAATTTTCTCAAAAGCGTTAAGCCCTCGAATGTTACAACTAATTATATTCAAGTCCATTAACAACATTAACAACTTCGTCAACTCTCCCCACAATCATCAATGGAGTTGCCTAAGTGACAACAAGTTCCTTCATCCACTCTTCATCAAACCTCAATCTCGCCATTTCATTATTTTCTGCATTCACTTTCTTGAACCGTTCTTTATACTTTATCACTTGCTTCATCACCACCGACTGCAAAGCCTCCTTCTCACCTTCTCCATACTCTCGGTATGGGATAGTTGCACATCCCCCAACTTCATCACTACCTTGTTCTCAATATCAGACAATAGGTTAATTTCCACCAGCTCCTCATTACTGAATTCAGGTGATATATGCTTCGTCGTCTCTTTTTCCCCCAACTGGTTCGTAGGGTTTTGACAATCCCTACTTACAGAAGCAATCTTTCCAACAATAGTTTTCTGACCATATACAACTAATTGTCTAGTAGACGGATTTGGTTGAAAGCCTTTCTTGGGTATGAAAACCCATGTACCCGAACCACTGTCCAACTCATCCTCCATGTCAACAGCTACGTCTTCATTATTTGCTGACAATGATCCAGCTGGACCCTCCGTAATCAGATCCTTATTCCGCGCCACCAGGTCGTTATCAACAGTATTTTGAAATTCAATATTTTCAAAATTCTTTCATCGAACAGCTTAACTTCTTCCCGATATTCTTGTTCCCCCAGCTTAATTTTGTCCATAAAATTTGGATCCCATTCAACGGTCATCACCACCTTCTCCTCCGCCACCTCCGACACTAGCACCGCAAGCACCTGACTTAGATTGCCAGTAACAACAATCCTAAAGAATAAAGTTCCTTTAATCCGAAGTGTTTCAATATCAATTTTAGAGAACTTTCCCACGACATCTCATTCCCAATCTTCTCTATAATTTTTGATGACCATTTAGATTGATCAAGACCTCTAATTTTAAACCACTGAATTTTTTCCTCCGCCCTTCTCAAAAAAATATGGATGATTTTCCTCACCACGCGTTCCTGCCATCTACAACTTTCTTCCTCACCTCCTTACTCATGTTACTCTTCTGTAACTCAGTCCACAACGAAAGGGTAAAAGCGATACAATTTACCTTCCACTTCATTGGTTTCCAGACCTTCATACCCTTCTCCTATCTTAACTGGACAACACCAGCATATGCAGACTCACTCTTGATTTCAATGAATCTTCTAATGCACAACTTCTTCTTTATTTCCACTACTACCCTATTCCATCTTATTCTATTGGAGATTTGAACTCGCACTGCTCTCTCCAGTCTATGCTTGATAGGTATTTTTGGGTTTGAAAAATCACCATCAGTTGGCACCACCTGCACCACCATCTTCATTCCCAACCTTTCCAAGAAAAGGTCCAAAACTTCTGCCAAAATCGACCAACAACATCTATTATCGACCATCAACATCTATTGTCACCCACTAGTACACAAATACTAACTTCCTTTCTTTCCTCTCCAACTAGATGCCTGCTTATTCTTATGTATTCACCTTCTTTATTTGATTGAACTTTCAATACAAAAGAATTATCACCCACTTCTTTTATATGACACCTCCTTGTTTTTTCCTTTATGGCATAGTTTCAACAAATCTATGATCCACAAAACAACTTCAGAAAGAAGTGTAATCCAATCTCTCGCACCTCCCCGACCCCTCTCAAAAATTCGTATAAGCTCTTTGTTTCCAAAAGTCTCAACTGAGATGTCGAAACTTTTCCTCTCCAATTGAATGGATTTTTTTGCACCACCGCGTACACCTCTGCCGCTTCTCTCTCTCTCTCTCTCTCTCTCTCTCTCTCTCTCTCTCTCTCTCATCTCTCACCTGGTTCCTTTTCAAAAATAGTTCAAAAGACAATTTTAATATTTAGTATAGTGAAGATGATCATAGTTTGTATCACTTGGTTCCATCCAAATCCTTATTGGAAGATGATTAGTGTTTCTTTGTATAACTTTTAACAACAAAAATAAAGAAAAAATCCGGTTCTAAATAACAGTTTGGCGAAAAATCACAACAATCACAATTTAAGTTAAATGCAACATTAGTAGTGAACAAAGTATACCAATGCCTCTACTCTTCTTACATTGAGGAAGTGGCGTATCCGAATCCATAATGTCTGGGAACCCATAAAAATAAATAAATAACGGGGATTGGGGTTGACTCTTAGTGCCAAGAGTCAATGACAATTCGAACAGTTTTTATGTATGCATGCACAAATAAACATATTTATGGGTCCAGGTGGATGGTTAAAGAGAAAATGGCACTAAGAGATTAGCTAGCCAGTAGATAATGATGTCCGAGCGGCCAAGAGACACACACAAACCTCTCGATTCTTCATACCTACATTATTCTTGTAATGACACGTTCCTCCACCTATACTGTCCCCACTGCGCTCATACGACAGTGTGGGGTTTTCGACGGGCACCATTCCGGTCATCCGACATCAGATTCCCGGGAGGTCACCCATTTCGACAGCAAGCTTAACTGCAAAAATTTTCCTACTTCTGAGTGAATTGTACTTGAAAAGGCCTCACTGTTAGGAAATGACAAATCATTACTTATATTCCATTCGGTGAACCCTACCTGCCGAATTGGGGTATTACAATACCACCATCTTTAAATGGGAGTCGTCCCCTTCTCCGAAATATATTTTTCAAGCCCAAATCTCCGACGTTCCCTAATGCTCTTGAGACGAGCTATCTGGTCCAACCCCTCCAGCGTACTCTCTCACCCTCGACAAGTGAACCATCGCCGGCTCTGATACCATCTGTAACGGTCCATTCCTCTATCAATATTGTCCCCACTTACCCACTGCTGTCATTAGGCAGTGTGGGGTTTTCAATAGGTACCGCTGCGGTCATCCAACAACGGCTTCCGAGGATGTCAACCTTCCCTAGATTACTCACGGCCCAGCACGCTTAACTGCAGAGTTTTTTTTCCAACTTCTAAATTAATTATGCTTGAGAAGACCTTGGTGTTAGGAAAGGACAAATCATTACTTATATTCCAATCGACGAACCTATTGCCGAATCCGGGGTATTAAAATTCTTCTATACTATTCTTCTATACTGAAAACTCTTGTAATTATTTTTTCTTCTTCACTAAAATTCTCATTAGAATTGTCTCAATATCAAGCCATTATTAAAAAGAACAAGAAATCAAGCAAAATCTTCAACCTAGTGCGAATGAGGATAATTCGTACGATAATCCCAGAAATCAAAAGACTTTAGTGAAATGTGAGAAGCAGTTGATATAAATTAAATAGGTATAACTACCTCATCATATAAACACATTATTATTTTAAGATTCCCTTGGCGTATTTTTTACTTTGTAGAACAAAACAACAACAACATTTTTTTTATTAGAATGCGTTTTTTTTTATAAGAAAAAGAAACAGAGTGGATTAAACCACCCCACGACCGATCAACCCACCATTTACATTGAAAATATTGTTAGGGCTATCAATTGGATTTTCATTCGAATTCAAAAGGTTTAGATAATGAATAAGAGTATAAAGATTCTCTCCACGCCACATCTGAGATCTATTTGTTCTGCTACAAATTTCTGCAAGATTATAGACAAATCGATTCTCTTCAAAAGGGATAAAATTAAGACTAGTTAGTTCAAAGTGATTGATGATAGAAAATCCGTTTTCCTGACGATTTAAGGTATTATTGAATCTTCCTCCCATGAGAACAACATAATCTTCAGCCAGTAAGTTCAGAACTTCTTCAGAATCAGATTCAAATACCAGCTTTTTCCCCATCTCTGAAGCCCACTGGAGAGCAGCTGAAACTCCTTTCCTGACTAGGTCATCTTTGTTGTTGCAGGTGACTGGAAATCCCCTTGTTCCCTTGCATTGACCTGCAAAATCGAAGAGAATAAGACTATATCCTGCAGTTCCCCTAGTGTTCTGAGGTAAGTATATATCAATATTTATCTTGTGCCTCTGAAAGCCAGATTTCTCCGATAATTGTTTGATATTGAGATGTTTGATGCTATCATGAATTTCCTCATAATTTGTGTGGTAGATATTTGCATTATAGTTATCTTTGCTTTCAGTTCTGCTGTTGATATGAGCTATTATATCATTAGCATTTTTCCTAGGAGAATTTAGTTTTCCTTCATAACTCATAGTGCATCTATTTTTCCAAATATGCCAGATTATGATTGCATATATTTCATCCCAAATTAGGGAACAATTTGGAGTTCTCCTAATAACAACAACAACATCATAACCACTTGTTGGAAGGTATTAGCGGAACGTTGGTGGCCTACGTACCACAAAAAAGTCTATTTCCTCGACTTTGAATCAGGTATGCTGAGAGTTCTTTGAGGCCACCAATTTCTTTGGTATGCTTGGAATTGGTCTTGTTTGTATCTATGTGTAATGAGAGGGTAACATTTTGTTTCCCTGACAACCCTGTAATCCCTAGCTTTCTTTTATAGTACAACGCCGAATCTTCTTTCAAAAAAAAAACATCACTGAAATTGTATATTTTTCATTACCGGGATGCAATGTGGTTTTGGAGATGTTTCATATAACCATCTAGGAGTATTGAACGACAAAACATAAATATAAAGATGAAGATCAAGGTCTTCCACGATGCATGTTTATTTGGTAGAAATTGGATTACTTGTCAAGGTAAAGCCGATCACAACCTTTTTTCACAGGGTTCAACAAATTACTAAAATCAATTATAATGTTGGTGGGTGATCATATAACATTAATGATGAGTGATATTAAAGCATGGATCCGTCAACCTCACTAAGTGTTGGTATGTCAAGCTTAGTTGTCAAATTTAGTGATCAAAACTCGACCGCTACACAACACACATTAGGTAAAGTCATGAGTGAGTTAGCTTTAGGTTGGTAGGATTTGGAATCACTACTTGAAGAGTTGAAGGAAGACTGAATATCAAACAAAGACATCCGGATTCATCATTCAAGAGGTTAGTGAATCTAGATAACGCGATTCCATTATCTTTTACACTTGTGCTACAAAAGACATAAACATAACTCTCTTCTTGAGATTTACGTTATGACTTGATCACTTGTGATCAGTGTGTCTTAAGATAGCTCCACTTTATCGCTTGCGATATTTGTGTTGAAGTTATGACGTTCCAATATTGCTTAGAGCTTTCTTTTCTTCTCCGTCTCTAAGTAATATAAGGTTTTTCCTAAAACGTTCGAGTTGGATATAACAGTGTGATGTTGTCTCGGTTGTACTACGAGATTTAATCCATCATAGTATTGTGTCTCTACTTACCTAGTCTGACTCTGTCGGATTGATTAGCAAATACTTGTACGAGCTAAATGTAAGAGAGATCGTGACTCACACTTATGTTGTGTAGACTCGATATACTGCTGTTCTGAGCATCGAATGCCACGTCTTAGTTTGGATCTCAATACCGAAGTTCTGAATCATTTACTTGATTTTGTATATGAACATCTCGTATGCCATATTAAACTTCTGGATTCCGAAATCATATTCTTGTTATCTCAACTTATGGATTTTCAATGTTTGAAACCTCAATGTAGGTTTTGGTAAAACTAAAACGTTGATTTCGAAACCATAAACTAGTTTCGTATCTGTGAGCTATTGGTACGAAACTTAAATATTATGATCAATGAGACAACATGAGTTTGAAACTATGTTTGCTGGCTAACAGTGACTTGAGAATCAAGATCAATGAATCTTGACCATGTGAGCTCTAAAAGGTCGAAAGGACCCTGGGGTTTCCCAAAGGTTTATGTGAACCGGGAAATATAACCTGTGCGTCAAGGCCAAAAAGATGTGATGCTGAAACGGTGCTTGACCACATGGACTCTCAAGTTCGACACCAAACATTTGTGATAACTCCAATATGTGTTTCTTGTTTCGAAACCTTAACCAAGGTTTTGTTAAACAGAATCTAGATTTCGAAACCTCACTTTGGTTTCGCTATATGGAAACTTGATTTGGGAACCTTAATTTGGTTCTGGTCATATAATGAATTTTAGATTTCAAAACCTTAATCTGGTTTCTGCCAAACAGTATGTAGGTTTCGAAACCTTAATTTGGTTATCTCAGAATGCGTATTTTCGAAGTTCAAACTCTATCATTTTGATTTGTGCTTCAACGAATTAATGAGTTTGATATTCTCAGTTTGAAGTTTGAATTAGTTCATCTTCAATGTACAACTAAGTTGTTTGAGTCATCATTAGAAATATGGTTAGTCGCTCTAGTTAGTAGACGCATGATTTCTGATCAATACTGTACGTAATTAGATCTTCGTATGATTTTACTACTCGATCAAATATTCATTTGATTATTCATTTGATGTTTTGATTTGAATTCTTGGATATCATTAACGTGATCATCTACATTGGAATCAAGAATTCAGGAGATTCAACATTTTGTTATTGCTCATTTGAATCATGCACTGTACTTCCATGGTATATCTTTTTGCGTGATTCAGAATGTCCCTTGAACTTACATGTTCACTTAAGCTTAACACACAAGTCTTGTCCACGTCTGTAAGGATACGTTTATGCGGAACGTTGAACCACGTTAGACCAGATCCCACTCCACCTAGGATCGTTCTGGCCCGTCCAGCAAAGCCTAGGAAGTGATGTCGACATTATTAAAGCTAATGACGACATTTGGAAGTAATAATACCTTAAGGAGATTTTCGAAACTAAAGGACACTTTCGAATTGAGATCTTTCCCATGGAGCATTTTGGTAAGCACCATATTTCGAATTAATGAAATATCCAAATATACCTTATGAGTATTATGTGCTTTGTTTACTATTGGCCGAACATTTAATGAAAATATATTTTCATTTATGATTATATTTTTTCTTTAATGTAAAATGCCATAATATTAGATCTCATTAAATGATATGAGTCTAAGTGAGGAATTTCGGAACTAATATGGAAATGTGCTTTAATGAATTTCCGAAACTAAGTTTGCCTCATTTCAAAGCTAAGCCTTAGTTAATATAAATAGGAGTGGTATCTCTCCTGAAAGTTTTATCCCTCTACCAAGCTCTTCTTCGGAATTGATAGCTTGTGTCTGCCGCTTTTCTTTTCAGTTACCTTTGAGCTTTTACCCTCGGTCTAGAATTGCGTGAAAGTCTTCTCTAGGGATCGAGAAGCCTAGAAGTACCTCTGCGGGAAACTAGTTTATGTTTTACTAGTCTTCTTTGTATTGTACTTGTGTTCTGTTCTATCACGTCTATCAAAAATTGCGATCTTGTTTATTATATGGTCCTTCTCTTCTGCAATAAGGCCACTCAAGATCGTTGTGATTTAAGCATACTCTTTATCTATTAACCTGGATTTGTCAGCAAGCCGCTTTCGGTTTGTGTGCCTAAACTATAGATATTGAGTGGAATTAAGATTGTTGTTATTAGATTTGTTCTTTGCAGGTACACCGTTCTTCAAGGTCATATCATATCGTACTTGCTACAACTATCTGCTTGATTCCAACTGGGACGACAAGGTTGCTCTTTCGGGAGTTTAGGTTTTGAAACCTTGATCGATATCTCGAGGTTTTTATTGCCTAAATAAACTCAATATCCTCGCTCTTGGTGTGAAACGACTTCGGTGAAATATCTGTTAGTTACCAAGGATATCATCTAGCGATTTGACCTGCCGCTATTTGGTTGTTGTCCATAAGGTTGTAATCGTCCGATTGGAGGTCGGGTAGCGATAGTCCTCGCGACGGACTGTGAGGTAACTCTTGCGTAAGACAGTAAAGGACGTCTGTTTGCGTAAGGGAGTACATGTGCGTGACCACCTTGCTGTGGTTGGGGGCGCAGGAATACCGAGGGGAAATCTTTGTGATTAATAATCGTATTAGGGTCATAATATTGTCTGCACCAGTTAGTCCGAAGTCTGAGAGTAGGTGTGTTGGCGGTTTAATTCTTAAGAGTATTCAAACTGGACGAGGTCCGGGGGTTTTTCTACGAGTTTGTAGTTCCCTCGTTAACAAAAATATTGTGTGTACTTTACTTTATTTCCGCGTTATATTTGATTTATCATTTATAATTAAAGTATCGTACTTGGTTGTTGACATAGCCTTTCGGATTCTTGTATTGACTCCCTTGAATGAATCAATCATATCTGAAGGAGATCTTGTTCTTGAGTTCTTGAGTACAGGAACCGTTCAAGGTTTGACTTATAGGTGGGCTAAAACAAAAGATTGGTGGTGTACTCGGTACCCTCGTCTTTTCAATTGGTATCAGAGCGGGCAAACTCCTTAAGATCTAACAATCTGTGTTTGGCTCGATCCATCCTATAGGAAATGGGTAAAGGTAAAACATTGAAAGAATCAAAAAGGGACCCAGTCAACATTTCACAAGTTTTTATTGATAAGATTGAATACTTAACTACTGAAAATGATACACTGTTAAATTTTAAAAAACAGGTTGATTCATTAGTTGAAACCAAAAGGATTCACTTGAAAAAGTTGCAGTCGCAAACCACTGAATGCAATCAACTTCGTAGCGAGTTGGATCTTTTTTCTATGCAGATACAGGTATTTCAAGAGAAACTAAACAATAGTGTCCGCTGTGAAGATTCCTTAAAGACATAGATTGCTACAGGTCGTGAGAAAATCAGATTGCTGGAAGAAGAGATTGTTTTGCTTAAGAAGCCTGATATCAGTGATGAACTTCAGAAAGAAATTTGTTTCGAAAAACGATTCAAGATCGTGACGAAACTATATGTTTAATGACTACCGAATGTGAAACTCTTAGAGAATCACTTGCTAAGTGTTCTCAACAGATATTGTGTCTTGAAGACAAAGCAAATAGTAGTCATTCTCGAAAAGATCAATTGAAGAAAGATCTTGATGCTTCACTTGAAAAAATCAAAAGGTTGAAAAAGAAAAAGAAAGCTTAAACAAATTAATACACGAGGTTTGAGCTATAAGGGAATAAATGCGCTTCTAATAAAGAGAAAAAGTTTGTTAAAGCTAAAAATTCTGCCCAACTGGATGATACAAGGGAAATTATCAATGAGACAGCTTCTTCTGATATTAAAGGTTATGAACACTATGTCAAAAATGAAAAGAACAGATTCCTTATGCCGTTAAACGTTGTTTTTATTGTAGATAAAGGTCACTTACAAAGAGGATGCAGATTTCGTAAAAGAGATAATTCTGCTTCCTTCGGTAATTCAAATCGTTATTATCGCTCGTCAAATCCCGTTTATAATCGTCAATATTATAGCAAAGATTTTACTAGAGCGAATACAAGATCTGATGCACCGTCTTGGAGAAAAAATGACTCTTTTGTTAACCAGAAGGTCAACTGTTCAAATGATTCTTCTTAAAATTCTATATGGTTTGGTAGAAAAGAAAGACCAGTGCTTGCAAAACCCATGTCCAAATGGTTACCCAAGGATTGCAATACTACTCCCGGATTGTCCAAGAATATTTCGACTACACAGATGAGTGATGATGAGATGAAGAATACCTTTCAGGCAATGGAAAGGTTTGTTAGGGCATTGTCCGGTCAAACCCACTAGCTTTGGTATGTCAAGCTGGTTGTCAGTTTTAGGTGTCAAAACACAATTCTTGATTTAGCCTACTAGAGTTTAGATTTCGGAATTGGGATATAGACTAAGTAGTAGAGACCTTGAAGACGAAGACTGTGAAGACAAAAAAGACATCAATTATTCTTCATCGACAAAAGGTTAGTAGGAGTTATGACTTTTATGGAAATTCTTCTATTCTACTTACTCTATCTTTCGAAATAGTCGGCTACTTTAGTAGTGATAATAATAACGATTGAGATCGTGTTCTTGTCTACATGACCATGTGTTATGTTGGTATTTGTTCCCGCGAATATTAAGTTTACAAGAATGCATGAGATAGATTCGATACCATTTGTCCATTGCAATGGTTTGCTTGCAAATCACTTG
>JAJJMA010212422.1:5192-24915 GCA_023529015.1 Papaver nudicaule | reverse complement strand
ATGAACGGTATACAGACGCTAGCCTACTCTCAGACTTCGGACTAGACTGTATCGAGACTGAATTCACACTACTAGCAATTCAGCTACCAATGTGCTCCTACGTCTCTTGGCTCCCGCAGTAACCTACGTACTTGATTCCCCTAGCTGACGTCCTTTACAAGCCTAGGAGTTGCTCCACTTCCCTTCGTGAAGACTAGCGCTACCCTGCCTCTAATAGGACGCCTAAAAGTATCCAAGTAATTAAACAAGAATACGATTGTGATTTCCTTTAGACTTAAAGTCAAGGTTAATGGAAATCGATATGTTGAATAGGGCTTATTGATCTAGCCTAAACAACTTTACCTCCGCACGCGAGATGAACTTAGTATGAAACCTAGTTCGTGATTTGCGTTTGGGAACTTCTAGGGTTTACGATACAAGATCTACCTTACGAAGTTTCTATCAAATCTTGGTCGCGATAAGATTGAAAGAATTCAATCGACCCAAGATACAAGATGGAATTTTACTTCCGGCCTGTGCTTCATGATCCTCAAGTGAAGTCTTTTCAATAGTCATAGTCCTAAAAGGACTTCGAGATGATGACCAACCTTTATGCAAGGATACACAAATGTGTAGAGGATTAAGATTGTATCTTGCAGAAGGTCGTCTATTTATAGTGATCACCAAGGGAGGCTTTGCTTAAAGTTTAAGCAACCTTGAGTAGGGCTCAAGCAAGTTCCGGAACTAGGAAAGTCCATAGCTTGAATACCCATTCTCAATCTTCTAAGAACTTTGGACTAAGCCAAAAGTTATAAAAGACTCAACCTTGTTTGAAGGTTCGCGACTTCTGGTCCAATGCTTGTTTGGACATCGCTTTGCGACTTTTGGTCCAAATACTTAGTTTGAACATCGCTTGGATTAAGTTGTTGAATTCCATGGGCCAAGTCACGACAAGTCCGAGAACTAATCATGTCTAGACCGAAAACTTCAAGATATGGAAGTTGGAAGTTTTCGCATGGCTTATGTGTACGCGTTCACAGAGCAGTCTATAGAGTTCAGGAGAATTCAGGAGAATTCTTGAACTTGTATGTACGCGTTCATAAACGCGTTCATACAGACTTAGCTCGTTCTCTGAAATCCCATCGTCAACATATGTACGCGTTCACCGTTGGGGTTGTTTCAAGAGACAACTCAACATACTCTACCTATACAAATTATCACAAGTGTGACAAATGCAAAGGCGAAAATCCTAGAATACCTTCGGATCATATAAACAACATCATAGACTATTGGTATGATAGAAATGGTAAAAACGATACTGAAAGGGAATACCTTTCTAACCTTCAGCGAGGACGTTATGATTTATCATGTAGTAAGCTTCGGTCTTCGTCTTCATGAGTCTTCGTCTCGATTACCTAGAACTATCCTAGTCCGAGTTGTAGAGTAAACTTATCAAGGATTGTGTTTTTGTCTCATAAACTTGACAACTGACTTGAGATAGCAATATCAGTGGGTTTAACCGAGCTATGCTCTAACAATCTCCCCCTTTGTCAATTTTAGTGACAAAAACAATCTTACATATGGATTCCAAAAGTAAAATCTTTTAGCCCTAACCATAATGTACTTGATCTTCTTGTAATCTTCAGCGTCTTCAGATAAGAGTGTTCCTGTAAGTGAAGATTCTAGGTATAGATAACAAACTCAAAGTCACCACACATCTTGGTTTCTAGAAGGACATAGTCCAACAAGAGTTTGTTATGCAATTGAGTAGTATGTAAAACTTGGTAAGCATATTGCATCGATGCTTCAAGATACTACACAATTTGATATGTTCTCCCCCTTACTCAATACACTAATTTTTGTTATGCCATGACAAGCACATCGATTTTACTCCCCCTATGACAATGCCGTAGACAATTGTCGTAGTAGATAGAAAGATTTTACTCCCCCTTACTACAAGATTTCTCCCCCTTTTTGTCATAAAATAGACAAAGAAAAGAAATATAGGAATCCTCATAAAATCGCAATAATCAATGTAGACAAAGGTAAACATACCTGAAACGAGAGATAAAAAGATGCAATTCTCTCGTAAATTCCACATCCGCACTCCCCAAAAAGATATTACCATGAAGCACAAGTTCAAAAGAACTCTCCCCCATTATGTGTCATTCCATAAGGAACAACGCGACTACCTTCCCTAGCAAGGTTTTAGGATAATATCTTGGGTACAATTTTCACAAGTGAAATTGTAGGTATGTTTTTCTTTCCTAGCCAGTTTCGGTCAAATAGGAATTCAAGGTTTAATCTTCCTACTTTCTCAAAGAGTTTCGGTCAACCATCGCCTATAGAGAAAACATTAGGTTACCCCTTCCTAGTGGTTGTAAGACTAAGAATTAAAGGTACAACATTTAATCCAGCGGAGTTCAACATTGTAGTCTACGAGGTACCTTATTATAAAAAACCGTCTCCTCTTAGCCATAAGAGTCAGAAGCATGGATTTTGATAATCTATCATGAATTGCTTTACCCGAACGGGTAGTATGGCTAAAAAAGGAAGTTCACGGTTTTGCAATACATTCATAAAGATAATCAATTAAGATCAAGCATTGCAATCATCAATTAAGATTTTAATTTAATAACCTCGATTAATTGATGAAAAAGAAAACATGGAAGTACTACAAGCAAATCATGCTTAACTCAAAAGATGACTACTTCTAGCATAGTGATTACCCAAACCCTAAGGAAAAGACAAAAGCTTTTTAATAAGGAGTTAACTATGCTAATCCAAAACTGACCTAGATATCAGAGTCAATATCATCTTCAGGAGCTATCGAAATTTCATTATCATCTGTCTTCAGGTTTTCGAAATTCTCTTTTAAGTCATCACCATTAAATGGTGAGATGTAATCAAGCAGATTTTTAACATCACCCTTCAGATTGGTGAGTTCATTCTTCATAACAGGTATGTCACGTTTCAGTGTTAGAAGTTTTTCTGCTATGGTAACAAGTTGAACTTTGATGACTTCAATATCTCACAAAAGATTGAATGCAATTTCTGCTGAGATCACTGTGTCTTTATTTTTTTTTTTTTTGATTGTCAATAGCATTGAAGCAAACAATAGTAGGAGAATATTCTTGAAACTCAAGAGAATCAACTACGTCTTCATTGATAATTCTTACATTCTTCCTTTTCCCATCACCACCCTTATGAGGGTTTGCTCCATCCATATTTCTCGTGTGACACTACGAGGGAATATGTAAGTGTGTTTGAACGTGAGTTCAAATCTTTTAGGGTGTGATATATATAGGGTCTCATTGAGATACAAAAGGAAGTTAATACAGTCTTAAACTGTATAAGGAAGTCGGTTTCCGAAACTAGTTTCAAGTTCGTGAAGGACCGACAAGAGGTGTTCATGAAGACCTTTTGAGAGTCATAAGATAATAAGGGCAAGGCTTTCCTCTTCATTATTTCACAAAATAAGGACTCTAGATGAGTGTGCATGTCCATGATGATAAAATTAGCGTTTACCCAAAATATTGGCAATAAACGCATGTTTAATTCCTTATGTAACCAATGTAGGAATAAGTTTAGATATCAACATCATGACTTGTTTTTCATGACTTTTCAGCTTACGCTCAAAGTTACTCTCATGGATCCTGTTCTCGACTCTTGCCTTAGGAGCCAGAGGCAGGGAGAGACCCTGAAGGTAGCAATTTTAAAGTGTTGATATTCACATCGAGTCATTACATTTTGGACTCTCATAGGATGTGAAAGCACGTTCAAGATGTGATATAAGACAATCTCTGATATTGTCATCAATATGTGACTCAGAATAATTTTTGGAGCATAGCTCAACAATTTTATGTCTTATTATTGGTTTTTTAAGAAATTTCCTACAAGGTTTATTGCTTTGATACTAGGATCCCACTTTTATTCATCAAAAAGACATAATAGCACAATAGTGAGATAAGAAAAATTTAAACCTTGAGGTGTACTGTCCTCTTATTGTTCATAAGAACAATTTCATCACTCTTATCCAGACAGTACATAGATAAGAGTGGCGACTCATAACACTTTTTAGGTGTTACGGCGAGTGTTCTGCCACTCACCTTGTGTCATCAATCTTGTCTCTTTTCCTTTTGAGAATTTGTCATAGAAGTTGCTATCATCAAAGTAAGATTCAATAGTTGAGGAGTTACCTGAGAGTTTTTGCTCCTTTTGACGTATGTTAATGAGATCTTTCAGCTTTGAAGAACCTTACTTTCTTTTGTCAAGGATGTCTTGAAATTGAGTAACCAGTTTACTCAAAGCATCATCTTGCAAAACTTCTATTTCCTTATCTTGATTGTTGACAGAATGTATCTTTCTCTTAGGAACCCAACGTTGTGTTCTTTCAAGAGATTTGTTGAAACGGTGACTTCCAGAACTTTGAGAACGTCGAAAAAATTTCTTAGTCTCAGTATGTTCTTTAACTTGTTTAGAGTGTGACCAATGATTGGGTTGATTGGTCCTTTTGATGTCACCGATTTCTTTGAGAATTTGATCTATCTTTTGTTCAAGATCAACTATTTCTTTATTCTCAAATTGTTTTCTTGATCGTGTCCGAATAGATTTATTCGTTTTGCAAGTTGGACAGATCAAGGATGCATCTTTGGTGTTTTTTACGTTGGTGACAGAAGTCTCAACGTTCTTGGCTTTTAGCACAGGAATAGTTACAATATTGCCAATAGATGCAGGAATTGTTTGAACCACAAAAGATTTGTGTATTTCATCTTTTAGGAGTGCAATCTCTCCTTTCAATTCCGTTATTTTTTTACACACCATGACTGAGATCGATTCATGTTTTGATTCCTCACATGGAGTAATTTTCGAACAGGAATCAGAGGTTATCATGGATATGTGAGTCCAGAGCTTTCCTTTTCAACTTCTCTTTCAGCTTCTGAATCAGAATCATCAGAGAGGTTAAAAGGTAAGGCTTGAAGATATGGTTTTAGTGTTTCATTACAAAGTGAAGAAGACCTAATATCTATAATTCACTTATCAATGTTTCTGTCTGGTATACCAGGACATGACATAATTCACGAAAAGGCGTCAAACACAAACAGTTACGTCCTTTTCAAGGTGTTTGCCGGCTCTGATACCAACTGAAAAAGTGGGGATACCGAGATACACCACCAAATTTTGTTTTCGTGAACCTAGTTTATTATGGTTGTTTGAACGATCTCACAAATCAATATTCAAACAACAACCTGAGTATAGTTCAGAGAACCGAACCCTAACAAGAACGTAGTTCTTGTAGATCTCAACAGAGATGGATTCACTCAAAGGTTATGAATCAACAAACTTGCAATTACTTCTATTATATAGATCTGAGACAATATAATGCGGAAGGGAAAAGTAATGCAAGACACCAGAATTTTGTTAACGAGGAAACTGCAAACCTAGCAGAAAAACCCCGGGACCTCGTTCAGATGTGAACACCCTTAGTATGAACGATATACAGACGCTAGCCTACTCTCAGACTTCGGACTGGACTGTATCGATATTGAATTCACCCTACAAGCAATTCAGCTACCAATGTGCTCCTACGTCTTTTGGCTCCCGTAGTAGCCTACGTACTTGATTCCCCTAGTTGACGTCCTTTACAGGCCTAGGAGTTGCTCCACTTCCCTTCGTGAAGACTAGCGCTACCCTGCCTCTAACATGATGCCTAAAAGTATCCAAGTAATTAAACAAGAATACGATTGTGATTTCTTTTAGACTTAAAGTCAAGGTTAATGAAAATCGATATGTTGAATAGGGCTTATTGATCTAGCCTAAACAACTTTACCTCCGAACGCGAGACGAACTTAGTATGAAACCTAGTTCGTGATTTGCGTTTGGGAATTTCTAGGGTTTACGATACAAGATCTACCTTACGAAGTTTCTATCAAATCTTGGTCGTGATAAGATTGAAAGAATTCAATCGACCCAAGATACAGGATGGAATTTTACTTCCGACGTGTGCTTCACGATCCTCAAGTGAAGTCTTTTCAATAGTCGTAGTCCTAAAAGGACTTCGAGATGACGACCAACCTTTATGCAAGGATACACAAATATGTAGAGGATTAAGATTGTATCTTGCAGAAGGTCGTCTATTTATAGTGATCGCCAAGGGAGGCTTTGCTTAAAATTTAAGCAACCTTGAGTAGGGCTCAAGCAAGTTCCGGAACTAGGAAAGTCCATAGCTTGATTACCCATTCTCAATCTTCTAAGAAACTTTGGACTAAGCCAAAAGTTATAAAAGACTCAACCTTGTTTGAAGGTTTGCGACTTCTGGTCCAATGCTTGTTTAGACATCGCTTTGCGACTTCTAGTCCAAATACTTAGTTTGAACATCGCTTGGACTAAGTTGTTGAATTCCATGGTCCAAGTCACGACAACTCCGAAAACTAATCATGTCTAGACCGAAAACTTCAAGATATGGAAGTTGGAAGTTTTCGTATGGCTTATGTGTACGCGTTCACAGAGCAGTCCATAGAGTTTAGGAGAATTCAGGAGAATTCTTGAACTTGTATGTACGCGTTCATGAACGCGTTCATACAGACTTAGCTCGTTCTCTGAAATCCCACAGTCAACATATGTACGCGTTCATGAATGCGTTCACCGTTGGGGTTGTTTCAAGAGACAACTCAACATACTCTACCTATACAAATTATCACAAGTGTGACAAATGCAAAGGCGAAAATCCTAGAATACTTACGGATCATATAAACAACATCATAGACTATTGGTATGATAGAAATGGTAAAAACGATACGGAAAGGGAATACCTTTCTAACCTTCAGCGAGGACGTTATGATTTATTAAGTAGTAAGCTTCAGTCTTCGTCTCGATTACCTAGAAATATCCTAGTCCGTGTTGTAGAGTAAACTTATCAGGGATTGTGTTTTTGTCTCATAAACTTGACAACTGACTTGAGATAGCAATATCAGTGGGTTCAACCGAGCTATGCTCTAACACAAAGAGCAATCAATAATTGGAGTTATACTGAAAATAGGAGCGCTTCACTTTGCGGCGATAAAGCACTTAGAGGATGAAGGGGTCAACAGGATCATACAAGGGCAGCGGAAAAGAAGAACGCATAACTTTATAGCTCACCAAGCAAGTGTCAGGAGTAATGGGATACCTTTCAACCCGCTCATCAAGAAAATTAGAGCACAAGTACTCAAAGGAGAAGCCAGGGTGATCCTTATGCAGCATAGCAAAGATAGAAGCATAAGGTGCAAATCTAGGTTTAGCAGGTAAATGTTTTTTAGAAGGGCGCACCTTTCTGTACACTTGATCACCGATAAGTACATGGTTAACAGAGTAACCCGGAGCAGAAGGATAGTTATCATACAATCTCAGCGGAGGCAAGCCCGCTACAAAATCGTCAAGCGGACTATCTGATAGGTGCCTAAAACACCTCTCTAAAATATCAATCGATTATGCTTTCTTATCTAGTTTTCTTGTAAAAATGTAAATATTATTTTTTGTTTTGTATTTTATTGAGTCTTGGAGCTAATTCAAGAAAAGAAGAAGAAATCATGAGCCAGAAAGGGGCAAAAAGAGAAGGAAGGCCAAAGACGGAGTTATACTCATTCAAATTCGGATTTTCTTGGCTCTAACTTGAAGAGAATTGAAATACGAAGTCAACGGCGAAAGAATCAAGTCAATCCGAGGTCGGACGAAGAAGTTATGAGCAAAACAGTCGAGTAAAAGAAGAAAAATCAGAAAATAGACTAAAAACGGGAACTGCTACAGGGTGTCCTGTTTATTACTTTAAGGGGCAACCCGACGCGAATTTCCTTATTTTTGGAATTTGATTGAGTTTTGGAAACCGAATTCAAACGGGATTCAAGCAAGGGCTCCTATACACTTGAAGACTATATATAGGGGAGCTTAGAGACAATTTTACATATCTTTTACACTCCCTCTCCCCCTTTGGGGGGGCACTTTATTATTTTCCATCTTCATGTAATTCTTTGTGATTAAGGATGATATCAATGTTCCAATTGTGAAGCTCAATATTTATGCAAGTATGTTTCAAGTTTTAATTATTTATCGATTGTCTTCTACCGTTATTATGACCATGGATTGTCTTCAAGTTGTTCAAGTGGTCAATTGCATGACTTCTTGTCTACAATACTAAAGCTAGATTTGAGAGACCTAATCCGTAATTGTTAGGGAGATCTAATCACAAGTAGCGGAGCATCAACGTTGCAAAGGGATTTTGTGGATTTTGATGTGTAGATTACAACCCTAGGTTAACATGCCGAACTTCTGTGCATGTGGCTAGGATCAACCTAATTCACAAAGTGCAAAGCATTCAATTGAGTTACATCGTGAGAACTAATTCATGGTGGCTCAGATGGATAGAATCCGGTAGTCGAGCGCTTCCGTATCCGGTGACACAAGGAATTTTGGGGATAACAGAGCTTATTGTTGTTCTACGGTTGGTGATGAATTGGTTCTAACAAGAGATAAACGAGTGTATTGATGGAGTCAACGTTTGGTAACGGCGAAGGATTTCTTGGTCAATCTTTTTCTTCGTCTATTTATTTTATTCTTTTTATTTTTCTAATCCGAATAACAAATTGATTACACATCTCCCCGTGGAACGATCCTACTACCACTATATTATTTATTAATTTTAGTTGGGAAAAATCTTATTCTTTTTGTTGAGTTTGACACCTCATCACTATCATCAGTGTTTACATCAGCGGCAGCAAAGGAAGCATCCGCGTCAACACCAACCACAACATCCGCGACAACAACAGACAGAGCACCCGCACTAACATCCGGAGAAGAATTCCCACCAGAGAAGATCTAGCAGCAACATCGAGCGGAGCAAAAACTTCTGGAATAATCGCAGCATTCGCAAAGAAGCCAACAAATGAGAGACAAAAGTAGAAGAATTGATCACTTGAGAAGAACCAATCAAGGAAGGAGGAAGCTCAGAACTGACAACAGCAGATGACAAAGAACCACCAACAGGCGGAGCAGCCGCACCCACGGATAAGGTATCGAAGGATGCACCAGAGCCAGGTCGATCAACGGCGGCGCTAGACATCTCAAGAGAGTCGAGATCGTCAAAGCAATTATAGTTTGGATCAATATAAGGAACAGACGAAAACGAAGGAGCAGCAGAAGAAGAGGAACCAGCAACAGCACCTGCAAAAGCAAAGAAACAGGCGAACCTTTAATCTCGGTTCGAATTTCAAAAAAAAAAGGGGGGGGGAAAGGGGAAGGGATACATCCCTTACCCAAAACACAACTAATAAAAACACTCAGAGTTTTGTTGATTACAGTATCATATAAATTAGGGTTGTAGTAATCACTTTCAAGGAGATCTGAAACACCGTCACAGACAGAGATGTCAGAAGAGAAAGGAAGAGAAGACATGACGACTGAAGAAAGCGAGCGGAAGGAAAAAAAAAGAGAAACAATTTATATCGGAGATCTTACCTTGAACAGTAAAGGCGCGACGGTCTAGTTTCTTAGAAGACGGTGATTCCCGAGAAGAAGGTTGAAGAAACAGAGCGCAGGATTGAATAGGCGTCAAGTCTGAAGTGAAGAAAAGCAAACGTTTCTTTTATTTTATAAAAAAATTGGGCAGAGTGTGGGTGCCATAATCCATATGTACGCTAAAGCCCAGCGTAACATCCTAAGGGCATAAGAAGGCGCAGCGGAGAGGGAATGTCCCCCGCTGACCATAGAGTATACGGGCGGAGGGATTAGCCTCCGCCGCTAGTGGATTTTGGCCAGAATACGACCCTAGGATATGATCCCCATTAATGGTGGTTAGTCCTATAACCACTAAAGAGGGTGGTATCACTAGAAATAAAATATAAGAAAATTGATTAAAAATACAAAAAAAAAAAAAAAAAAAAAAAAGACAAAAATTAAACCACCCCTATCATGGGCTGAATTATAAAAACTTAATTTACAAATAAACCATCAGCTAAACCACCCTTATACAACGCTGAACCATGGTTCTTGCCTTAAATTCATGGTTACTACCCTATTACCACCGATGAACATAACCATTTCCCTTTAGATCTCAGCCATCCGTTTACATCTCAGCCATCCATCAATACATATAAATATTCCTAAAGCCTTATCCTAAATTCCTACCACACATCCGTCGCATGATACCTCTCTTCTTCTTCCTCCTTCAAAAAACCTGATAGGTGTGGAAAACACCTATTCAAGAGTACCTAAATCATACACTTTAGTCGACTTAAGCCTCATACATTGTTTATTTTAACTATTTTCTATTTTGCAGGTATTTTGAAATCATATTTAATAAAATGGAGCAAAAACGACTCAATTCACAACTTGGAGTCATATGGAGTTGGTGGTCTTGAACACGAGAAGGATACAAGCTCAAAAGTGTTGCAAAACAAAGAATTACTAAGGGGCAGACAGAGGATTTGAAGCAGCTGATTGGAATTACTAGAGCACCCAGACAAATCTACTCAGGGCAGCCCAACACAGTCCAGAGGCACCACAGTACTGAAAGCACCGGGTTATCACCAACCAGAGGGCACCGCTAAGGGGTACACCTTATCTTTACAAAAGTCAGACTCGACTTCTTCTCATCTTTCAGATCTATATCTGAAGCTGCAGAACAGAGAGGTCAAAGTGAAGAGAAATGGGGCGACAGAAGTGAGGAAGAAATGGCAAGTGAAGATGACGGACACCCAAGAGAGATTCAGGCTCAGGGATGGAAATTGTTACAACAGGGATTCAGCAGAAACAGAGAGGTTGGTATTGGTCTTGGATGGCAGAAAATGGGGGAAATTGGGCGTGTTGATCACAGTGGAGTTGTTGCTGCTGATTCATGGGTCAAGAACAAGACAAATGGGAAGAGAAGATGGAGCTGTATCTACTGATTGCCGCTGATTTGGTACTGAACAAGAATAGGAGCTGATTTACAGCTGAGGTTGGCTGTTGTGTGGGATTCAGTGGTGGTTATGAGTGGCTAAAGAAGAAATTGAAGACATCAGAAGGGTATTCGAGCTCAGGAGACGATTGTGGAAGATGGGTTGTGTGTGATTTGTTCTGAATGTGTGTTTGGTTGATTTCCTGGTGATGAATTCGGTTCATCAGTATGCTGTGGTTTGAATGTGTGCTGACGGATTCGCGAATCCGACAGGAAGGAAGAAGAAGACGGTAGACGTGCCAGTAGCACGTGTGGAGAATGGAGCAGAACGTCAGTTCCTTGGAACCGACGGGTAATCAAGCTGGAACTGGGTTTGGTTAGTTGGGCCAGAAAGCTATTTTTGGGTTCAGTGATTGGGCCTCGAGTTTGGATTAGGAAAGTCTAAAGAAGGAAGTTGTTTTTACTTGTATAAGAGGCAGAAGAGACAGATGGACTGTTCACGCAAGTTTTTTGAAGGAAAAATTCCTGCACAGTTCCCGAGGCGGTGGAAAAGCTAGGTTTTGGGCACGGATTTCGAGGTGGAGCTTTGGGAGAAAGATTGGAGCTTTACATAAGGGAGTTTTTATGATTTCTAGCACTTTCTTATTATTTTCTATGGATTTCAAAAACAACATGAGTAGCTAATTTCTTTTTATTGGTTGAGGATGTAGTCTAAAATTGCAAGACATGTTATTTGATTAATTATGGAGTTAAAACTATTCTTATTCATCATCAATATTATTCTACTATGTGGTTGAGTGTATGATTGATGTATTACACTAAGGTTGAATGTCTTTTGATTCAAGTGGCCAATTGAGTTAGATTATGTTTATACCTATTGCTAGAATTAGGTTTGGAGATACGAAATAGTTGAAGAACCTATTCATAAGTAGCACGATATGATTATTGAGGTGGTGATAGCTTCGAGAGTCATATGTAGGATATTACCTTTGTTGAATGAACCATTCATGGTGGTTCATTGCATTGATTAGCCTATTTCACAAAACTTAGTGCTCTTAGAGAGTTGAACTCGATTACTCATGGTGTCAAGTTATTCTCTACGTAGTATTCACACATTCATCGTTATGGTGTGTGATGACATTAGGAAATTCCGGAATATTTTCGCGATGATGTATTCTAGGGCTTTTGATGATGATAGAACTAGTTGATACTCCATATATTATTCATATGCATGTTAAGCAATTAAAGATGAACCCTTAACCAATATTCCTCACTTTTGATTACTTCAAATTATTCTTTGCGTCTATTTTCTTGTTTTTATTTTATTTTGCTTTTAGTTTAAAAACAACAACAATCCCCCCCTTGGTTACTTTAGGATTCAAATATTGAAATAACAAATCATTACCTCTTCGTGGACGAACTTGTGCTTACCTCTATATTATATTACATATATTGTGAAGGTTTAGGACTTAAGTATATTTGTGCGGATTCGACACGCATCAAAACCTCTCTTCTTCTCGATCTGCTTCTCACTTCAGCCACCACCACTCAACCCTCACAACCATCGTCATCCACCACCTCTATCACCGCAAAACTATCGACATCTCTCAAACTTTTCTTTTATTTCCAGTATTAAAATCTGATTTTTGTTCTACTAAAAATAGGTGTAGTTGTTGGAGAACCAGGAAGTGGAAGAGGACATGGGATTGAATCAAAACAATCCAGGACTAATGAATCTCGTAGTGTTGTAGATTCATGATTTGATGTAAGTTTTTTATTTTATTTTTTCTTTTAAATTTTAATTTGGGGGTTAGGGTTTTCAGTTTATAATTTTTTAGGGTTTGATTGATAAGGTGAGTTTGTATGTTTTACAGATAAAATAAAAGACGTTTCGATTAGTTCAGATCTATTTACAATGTAGTTGAAAGCTTGTTTGACGGTGAGTTTGAGTTATATATTTCTTAGATATTTGGCTAAGGCTATTGTTTTTGTTTGTGGATTTATGGATACTGATTAAATGAATTAATTTTTTATTTTTCTTGCTTCAGAAATCAGGGGAATGAGAGCATTCATGGTTTTGTGTTTGCTGGAGCTGTCGACTATCCGACTCTGTCAGTCTATGTCTGGGAGTAGAGGCTGTCGACTGGAATCATTAGCTAGAAACGATTCAACTCGTAGTCTGTGATTAAATCGTCTACCACCAAGAATAACCTATCCGATAGTATGTTGTAGCTGAAGGCTGCAATAACCAGAGAGATGGAACTATTCCCAGTATTATACTCCGTAGATAATGGTTGTATTATTTTTGAGACTGTAAAGTTGTGGACTTGGTTACTAAATTGGCGAAACGGTTCTAACCAAATCTGATACCACTGTTTGTTGAAGAACAAAGTTGTTGTGCTAACCCTTATTGAATAGAGAAAGAAGCTCATGATTTTGAACAAAAGCAAGCAAAAATCTGTATCTTCTCTATCTGTTTTCGGTAAATGAAGGATAGTCAATGGCTGAAAATCCTGTAAGGATGTTTATTGAGCATGTTGATGAGCTCCTCCACCAGTCCATAAAGAAGTTTGTTGATACCTGAAACTGGTGTTATCGTAAACCCCAAATAAAATTAAAAAGTAAATTGAACGGGATTTGAAGCTGTGAGGAGGAATCAGATTGGTTGATTGAAGCCATTCTTTGTCCGGTTCATCTTCCGATTCGTCTTTGGATTCATTATTTGCTCCTTCCATCATCTATGTATGAGGTTATATTGTGGATGATGGTTATGGTTGTGTTGAATAGTAAAGGAGGATATAACTGCTAGAGATGGTGAATTAAGAACCTAAACAACAACAGAACAAGTAACAAGGACTCAAATGCACACGTTATGATTCGGATGAAACTATAGAGATGATGTTGTGAAAAATAGTTGATAGGAAAAGACAAAGGACTAAATCAAAATTATCACAAACAAAGATGGACGCTGAGGTTATAAAGTAAGAAATCTAGATTAGGCTAGGGTGAGCATAAGAACCAAAGCCATTATCCTATTTGATAGAAGTTTAGGTAATAGAACTAGGATATGATGATGTTCAGACTTTGAAAAGTAGACCATCTATACAAAGGCATACTGCAAAAATTAAATCAAAGAAGATGATGATGTGGTGATACGGATCTGGAAGAAATAATTAGATTTTGGTGATGTTTGGTAGTGGATCGATGGTATATGGGTTAACTCAAAATTTTGCCCGATCCACAGAGCTCTAACCACTTTATTTTTTAAATCGTCTTGTAGATGGTGAAAAATAGAAGAGGGACAAAAATGTAAAACGACTCTCTGATTATGCCTTACCTAAAGGGAATTGCTTACACAGGCGCATCTCTATAGCTCAGAATGTAACATATTCTATGAGCTGAATATACTCTCTATGAGTTCTCTCTAATAACTCCCGGTGGAGAGGATAATATCATGGTGCAGTACCAATAACCTCACCAACATGTCAATCCATCAATTTACTTCATGTCGACATCGCCTCGAATTCCGCGATATCAGAACTAAATTGCTCAATGGTATGTGGTGGAGAGTTAACAGAGACGCATCCTCACGGATTTCCTCTTAAATATGACTCGACATCCGAGTCTCAATGAAAACCTCAGAAGTACCGCAGCTCCAGGCCTGCCCAGAACTCTCCGAGAAGCATACAGCAGCCTAAACACACGTAGGCAGACCACACTCTAAACACAAAATGGTCTAATATACCATGGATAAGCACGCCATAGCGCAAGCACACGAATACGCCATAACGCAAGTGCGCAAATACGCCATAGCCAAAGTGGCATAGCCTGAATACGAAAAGATTAGCCTTGGTCAGACACCAAGGCCTCAGCCCCTAGGCATGGCGCCATAAACCAAGGCGCCACAACAAAGCTTGCCTTGGCCAATGGCCAAGGACGTGGTCTTCCCATACCATGGCGCCATGAACTATGGCGCCACAACAAAACTGACCTTGGCCAATGGCCAAGGCTGTGGTCTTCCCAGACCATGGTGCCATGATGCATGGCGCCACGAGATCTGACCTTGGCCCAAGGCCAAGGTCGTTGCTGCTACACGATGGCGCCATGGCGACATGAGCCCATGGCCTTGGCCAAAGGCCAAGGCTGCTGCTATACGTCCATTATGCGTGTCTCTAAGGCGCCACACTCACGTTGGCCATAGAGTCATAGCCACACGACGCTGTTCAAACTCAACACAACCATGCAATATCTGCATACCGCTCGAGATATCAAAACATCACACGGGGGGGTAACTTTAGGGGTATTGGTCTGGCGGTCTACGACAGTTAGAAAGAAACTGATAGAGATAATGGATAGTTACGAGAAAGTGGTGCTGAGTGGACATGTTCTACACGACTCCAGAAGTTACAGAGCACAACTCATGTCCTCCACTCCTCCACAACTTCCACCTTCTCTGTCGAGAGATCAGGGTGAGTTCAACACTATAAATAGAGGCTTCCTATATCTTCCAAGGCAGAACATCTTTCTAGAGCATCCAGAAACATTCTCAGAGCAAAAACACCTGAGTAATACAACACGCTTCTAGCCTTGGAGATTTCAGTCAACCTTACGACGGAGATCCCGAACTCTTACACCAAAAAACACACATCCTCAACCTGATCTCAAGTTTCTTCGATGTTTTCCTCCCTGGATCAACCTCTATCCTCTCTGTGACCGAAGCAAGACTTGAACGACCATTGACTTGGTTTAGGCTCGTCTTGTTCGACTTTGATCTCGAGCACTACGAAAGTACCCAGAGACGGTGCATTGTTTTTCAGGCAAAAACAGTTGGCGACCACAGTGGGAGATCAATATCTCGGTCCCAGAAGATTTTCCTTGGAGAGACGGCTACTCTAGGGACGATGACGCAAGGAACTCATCTCGATAGGCCAATCCACATTGAGAGCTTCACCGCTTACGACAATCATCAAAAGAGAAAGCTACCCTTCTCATCGAAAAGCTATGCGAACTCCTACATTTCTCAAAGGGACAACGTGTAGATACGTTTGACTCTCTTAACCGCATCGCTTTTGAAGCAAACCTAACTCCAGCCATACCCGTGATCTCCGAGATTTCCATAACAGTTGATACGCAGACGCAAGACATCATCTTCACCGACAAAGGTATGATGGCTGAAGAGGGACACAACCGTGCTCTCTATGTAACTGCTCACATTAAAGTTACAGAGTTCAAGAGAGTGCTGGTCGACACCGGAGCAGCAGCCAACGTAATCTCCCTCAAAACTCTAAGAATCGCGAGAATCCCTAAACAACAAATAGTCTACCACCCAATCGTAATGAAAGACTTCGAGGGAAATAAGACAAGTACCTACAGACACCTCAACTTGGAATTAAAGGTGGGACCCATCCACACGAAGGCTAAATTCCACGTAATCGAAAAAGAACCTGAATACCATATGCTACTAGGAAGGCCATGGTTACACGAGAACAAAGTCGTCGCCTCTACTTACCATCAGTGTTTAAAAGCAGTTCTAAACGAAGGTATTATCCGTGTGACTGCGTCTCTTCCCCCATACTCGTCAATATACGACACCGAGTTTGTAGATCCAAAGGACGAGGCATCCCAGTACCATAAAAATATCTACAGTGTGCCGCTCCCGAATTGGACATCCCTGGAGAGACGTGATCTGCAACGACAGACAGGTGGAGACACGAAGCAGGGGGAGGAGGAGATAAAACGGCAACGCACAAAAGGTCAGGCAATTTTGTGACAACCCGGGATACTAAAGGGAGATTGGTTTACCTCTGGCGTCAATGTTAGCAATTAACAGGGGAGACCAGTCATAGCTCTCTCCGCCACTGAGAATGCAACTACAATGAACAACAGCTCGAAGGTGAAGTCCAGGAGGCGCCTCCACAATTGCAAGATGGGACGGACTCCACCTCCGATGCACTTGAAACGATCAACATTAGAACAGAGGAATCACCCTGACCTATCTCCATCAGCTCAACCTTGTCACCTGAGGAGCGCACTGAATTCGTAAACTTGCCGAAAGAATATCAAGACACGTTTGCTTGGACGTACGAGGAGATGTCAGGACTCGACGAAAAACTGGTAACACATCACGTTGCTGAGTCGACTTCAGGGACCTGAACAAGTGTTGCCCAAAGGATGATTTCCCGCTCCCAAACATCGACATGCTCGTAGACGCTACCGGTGGACATGCCATATCCTCCTTCATGGATGAATATAGCGGATATAATCAAATAAAGATGTATGAGCATGACGCCCCGAGAACGGCATTCCGGACACCTCTCGGGAATTTCTACTACACGGTTATGCCCTTTGGTCTGAAGAACGCAGGAGCTACTTACCAACGGGCAATGACAGTCATCTTCCACGACATGATGCACAAGCAGGTCGAGGATTACGTGGATGATATAGTCGTGAAATCCAAGACTAGGACAGCGCGCCTAGAGGTCTTACGACGTGTATTTGAAAGATGTCGGGAGTATAAACTGAAGTTAAACCCTTTGAAGTGCGCTTTTAAGGTTTCTTCGGGGAAGTTTCTCGGATTCCAAGTAACAAAAGAGGGAATCGAGGTCGACCCATCCAAGACCCAAGCTACTACCACCATGTCACCACCCAGGACGGTAAGGGAACTGAAGAGCTTCATGGGTAAGGTATCCTATATTCGACGCTTCATCCCAGGTCTTGCTCAATTTGTAGCCTCGTTCACCCTGTTGCTGCAGAAAGAGGCTGCCTTCGTGTGGACATCCGTCCAACAAGAAGCATTCCGCAAGATTCAGCAATTACTCTCGTCACCGGCGGTCATGAAGTCTCCCGCACGAGAACGACCACTACTCCTCTACACTGCCTTGAGAGACGTCGCGATCGGAGCACTGCTAGCACAAGAAGACGAAGGAGGAGTCGAGTATCCGGTCTACTACATCAGCCGTACCCTAAAGGACGTGGAAATGCGGTACCCCAAAGCTGAGAGAGAATGCTTGTCCCTGGTCTTTGCGGTACAAAAACTTCGACACTACCTCTTTCCAACCGAGTAATCCTAATCGCGAAGGCGGATCCCATCAAATATCTCCTCTCGAAGCCTGCCCTGATTGGGAGACCAGCAAAGTGGTTATTACAAATGTTCGAGTTCGACATAGCTTGCGTATCCCCGAAGGCCGTCAAGAGACAAGCAGTAGCCGACCTTCTTGCTGCATTCCCGGGAGAAGACTCTACGACTCTACACGAGGAGGTACCAGGAGAATTCCCCGAAATAGCACTGGTGAAAACAGACACATGGCTTTTGCACTTCGATGGATCTGCTACCCCAAGCAACAACACTGGAGGAGCCGGCGTCGTCCTAGTATCCCCAGCAGGTGAAGTGTTCTCCCATTCATTCAAACTGGATTTCAAATGCACCAACAACTCATCGGAATACGAAGCCTTCCTCCTGGGACTATCACTAGTTAAGCAAGCAGGCGCCACACACCTCGAAATTAGAGGCGACTCAAAGCTACTAGTGAATTAGATGAACGGAGTATACTCTTGTAGATGGTGAAAAATGAGAGAGGGACAAGATTGTCAAAACACTCTCGAAACCATGCCTTATTAAAGGCAATCGCCTAATCAGGCTCATAGCTCAGAGTGCAACCCATTCCATGAGCTCGACAAACTCTCTATGAGCTCTCTCTTATAACTCCGGTGGGGAGGCTTATATCATAGTGCAGTACTAATAACCTCACCAACATATTAAACCCATTGATCTGCTTCATGTCGACACCCATCTCGATGTCAGAACCAGGTCGTTTAATGGTATACGTTGAAGAGTTAACAGAGATGTATCCTCATGGATTTCCTCTTAATACGACTCAACATACGAGTCTTGATGCAAACCTCAGGAATATCGAAGCTTCAGGCCAGTCCAGAGCTCTCTGAGAGGCATACAACAGCCTAAGCAGGTTTAAGCAGATCTAATCCCAAGTTCAGGATGGTCTAGCATACCATGTATAAACACGCCATGACTTCAAGTGTGTTGTAGCATAAGCGCTCACACCATGACTAAGGCACAGGTTGCCCCAAAGTCGAGCTTGGCCAGATGCCAAAACCATGACGCCACATAGCATGGCACCACAAACCGTGAGCCACCATGGATTCACAAGAAATCAGCCTTGGCCAAGAGGCCAAGGCCATGGCGCAAGGCGCCACAAACCTACTTAGCCTTGCCAAAGGCCAAGGCCGTGACGAGGAATATAGCCGCAAACAGGTTGGCCTTGGCCAGAGGCCGAGGCCGTGGCGCCATAATCCATGGCGCCACAACAGGTTGGCCTTGGCCAAAGGCCAAGGCCGTGGCGCCATGAGCCATAGCGCCATCACAACATAACTAGCGCCAAAGCGCGTTCAAATTGGCCTGGGCCAAAGACCAAGGCCGTGGCACCATAGTCCATGGCGCCACAGCAGGTTGGCCTTGGCCAAAAGCCAAGGTCGTGGCGCCATGAGCCATGGCGCCACCATAACAAAACTAGCGCCAAAGCGCGTTCGAAATTGGCCTTGACCAAAGACCAAGGCCGTAGCTTCCTGGGCTATGGCGCTAAACACTTATGGCCTTGGCCAACAACCAAGGCCACTCCTACACTCGTGTCCCGGAGGCACCACGCTCATGTTAGTCGCGACAATTAGTCATACGACTCTACTCCACTCAACTCAACTACGCAACATCCGCGTATCACTCACTCGAGACATCAACACGTCACACGGGGGGGATTACTTTAGGGGTATTGGTCTGGCGGTCTACGACAGTTGAAAGAAACTGATGGAGATAGTGGACAGTTA
>JAJJMA010212413.1:0-16812 GCA_023529015.1 Papaver nudicaule | reverse complement strand
TTGTCATCTAAACTTGACAACTGACTTGAGATAACAACATCAGTGGGTTCAACCGAGCAATGCTCTAACAATCTCCTCCTCTGTCAATTTTAGTGACAAAACCAATCTTACATATGGATTCAAAAAGTAAAATCTTTTAGCCTTAACCATAATGTACTTGATCTTCTTGTAATCTTCAACATCTTCAGATAAGAGTGTTCCTGCAGGTGAAGATTCAAGGTAGAGATAAAAAACTTCAAAGATACCACATATCTTGGTTCTTAGAAGTACATAGTCCAACAAGAGTTTGTTATGAAATTGAGTAGTATATAAAACTTGTAAGCATATTGCATTGATGCTTAAAGATACTACACAATATGATATGTTCTCCCCCTTACTCAATACACTAAATTTTGCTTTGACATGACAAGCACATTGATTTTACTCCCCCTATGACAATGTCGTAGACAATTGTCGTAGTAGATAGAAAGATTTTAATCCCCCTTACTACAAGATTTCTCCCCCTTTTTGTCACAAAAATAGACAAAAGAAAAAGAAAAATATGAATCCTCATAAAATAGCAACAATCAATGTAGACAAAAGTAAACATACCAGAAACGAGAGATAAAAAGATGCAATTCTCTCGCAATTTCCACAGCCGCACACCCAAAAAAGATATTTCCATGAAGCACAAGTTCAAAAGAACTCTCCCCCATAATGTGTCATTCCATAAGGAACAACGCGACGACCTTCCCAAGCAAGGATTTGGAATAAATTCTTGGGTGAACTACAATTTTACAGTAAAATTGCAATTATGTTTTTCTTCCCTAGCCAGTTACGGTCAAATAGGAATCCAAGGTTTAATCTTCCAAATTCTCAGAGAGTTTCGTCAACCATCGCTTTAGAGAAAACATAAGGTTACCCCTTCCTAGTGGTTGTAAGACTAAGAATTAAAGGTACAACATTAATCCAGCGGAGTTCTATATTGTATCCTACGAGGTTCCTCTTTATCAAAATCGTCTCCCCTTAGCAAGTCAGAAGCATGGATTTTGATAGTTCTTCATGAACTGCTTTAGTATGGCTAAAAAAGCAAGTTCACGATATATGAATGCATTCATATAGATAATCAATTAAGATCAAGCATTGCAATCATCAATTAAGATTTTAATTTAATAACCTCTATTAATTGATGAAAAAGAAATCATGGAAGTAGCACAAGCAAATCATGCTTAAATAAAAAAGATGACTACTTCTAGCATAGTGATTACCCAAACCCTAAGGAAAAGACAAAAAGCTTTTTGATAAGGAGTCAGTATCAGAGTTAACTATGCTAAGCAAAGACTGACCTAGATATCAGAGTCAGTATCTTCTTCAGGAGCTATCGAACCTTTATTATCATCAGACTTCAGGTTTTCAAATTATCTTCTATCACCACCATTGATTGGTGAGATAAAATCAAGCAGATTTTTCACATCACCTTTTAGATTGGTGAATTCATTCTTCATAACAGGTATGTCACATTTTGCTGTTAGAAGTTTTTCTGCTGCAGCAACAAGCTGAACTTTGATGACTTCAATGTCTCTTAGAAGATTGAAAGCAATTTCTGCCGAGATCATTGTGTATTTATATTTCTTTTGATTGTCAATAGCATTGAAGCAAATAATAGTAGGTGAATATTATTGAAACTCAAGAGGATCAACTACGTCTTCTTTGACAAATCTCCCATTCTTCCTTTTTCCCATCAACACCTTCACAAGAGTTTCCTCTATCGATATTTCTCGCGTGGCACTTCGAGAAAATATGTAATTGTGCTTGAAAGTAATTTCAAGTCTGTAGGGTGTGATATACTTATAGGGTCTCATTGAGATTAAAGGAAGTTGATACAACATAAAACTGTATAAGGAAACCAGTTTCCGAACGAGTTCTTTTCGTTCGTAAAGATTCTGGAACATCAGTATAAGGAATTTTTCATGATGATTTGAAGTCTAAGATTTTTATGGGCAAGGCTTTTCCTTTTTCATTATTTCATAAAAATAACTCAAGATGAGTGTGCATGCCTATAATGATAGAATTAATGTTTACCCAAAATATTGGCAATAAACACTTGTTTAATTCCTTATGTGACCAATGAAAAAATAAGTTTAAATATCAACATCATGATATGATTTTCATGGCTTTTCAGTTTACTCTCGCAATTACTCTCATGGATCATGTTCTCGACTCTTGCCTTAGGATCCAGAGGCACTAGAGGCAGCATTTTTAAAGTGTTGATATTCACATCGAGTCATTACACTTTGGACTCATACATGATGTGAAAGCACACAGAGAGTTGTGCTATAAGACGATCTCTGATATTGTCAACATTTTGTGACTCAGTGTAAGAATTTTTGGAGCATGGCTCAACAATTTTTATGTCTTATTATTGGTTTTTCAAGAAATTTCCTACAAGGTTTATTATTTAAATACTAGGATCCCACTTTTATTCATCAAAAAGACATAGTAGCATGGTAGTGAGATATGAAAGTTAAACCTTGAGGTGTACTGTTCTCTTATTGTTCAAACGAACAATTACTTCACTCTTATCTAGACAGTACATAGATAAGAGTGGCGACTCATAACACTTTGTTATGGCTAGTGTTTTTCCACTCGCCTTGTGTCATCAATCTTGTCTCCTTTTTTCCTTTTGAGAATTTATCATAAAAGTTGCTATCATCAAGTAAGATTCAATAGTTGAGGAGTTACCTGAGGATTTCTGCTCCCTTTGACTTATGTTAATAAGATCATTATGCTTTGAAGAACCTTGCTTCCTTTTTTCGAGGATGTCTCGAAATTGAGTAACCAGTTTACTCAAGGCGTCATCTTGCAGCACTTCTATTCCTTTATCTTAATTGTTGACAGAATGTATTTTCCTCTTGGGAACCCAATATTGTGTTTTTTCAACAGATTTGTTGAAGCGGTGACTTCTAGAACTCTGAGATCGTGAAAAGAATTTCTTAGTCTCAGTATGTTCTTTGTGAATTTGTCTAGGACCTTACCAATAATTGGGACGATTGGTCGCTTTGATATCACCGATTTCTTTGAGAATTTGATCTAGTTTTTGTTCAAGATCAAGTATTCCTTTATTCTCAAAGTGTTTTATTGGTCTTGTCCGAATAGGTTTATTCGTTTTGCAAACTTGACAGATCATAGATGCATCTTCTGAATTTTTTGTGTTGATGACAGCAGTCTCAATATTTTTGGCTTTTTGCATAGAAATAGTTGCAATGTTGCCAACAGATGCAGGAATTGTTTGAAATACCAAAGATTTATGTAATTCATCTCTTAGGAGTGCAATCTCTCCTTTCAATTCCGTTATTTTTTCACAAACCATGAGAGAGACTGATTCATGTTTTGATTCCTCACTATGAGCAATTTTAGGACAGGAATCTGCGATCATCATGGATATGTAATTGATAAGTCGGTTAACCTTGTGCTTAAGAGGAGTAATCTCATAGGATTGGAACTTCATGTGATTTACAAGTCCAGAGATTTCCTTTTCAGCTTCTCTTTCAGCTTCTGAATCAGAATCATCAGAGAGACTAAACGACAAGGTATTTTGGAGTTTAGGTTTTGACACTTCGTCAGAAAGTGATAAAGACCCAAATTCAAACATTGACTTATCAGTGTCTTTATCCGGTGTGACTAAAGACATGATTCACGAAAGCGTCAAACACAGACAATTACTGTTAGAGCATTGCTCGGTTGAACTCACTGATATTGATATCTCAAGTCAGTTGTCAAGTTATGAGACAAAAACACAATCCTTGATAAGTTTACTCTACAACCTCGGACTATGATGGTTTTAGGTAATCGAGACGAAGACTGATGAAGACGAAGCCCGAAGCTTACTACTTGATAAATCACAACGTCCTCACTAAAGGTTAGAAAGTTTTTTCCTTTCCGTATCGTATTTACCATTTCAATCATACCAATAGTCTATGATGTTGTTATATGATCCGAAGGTATTTTAGGATTCCCGCCTTTGCATTTGTCACACTCGTGATAATTTTTATAGGTAGAGTATGTTGGATTGTCTCTTGAAAGTTACCACACCGGTGAACGCGTATATGAACGCGTACATGTGTTTGTATGGTATTTCAGAGAACGAGCAAAAGTCTGTATGAACGCGTACATACAAGTTCCTGAATTCTCCCGAACTCTATTGACAGCTTTATGAACGCGTTCATGAACGTGTACATATAAGTTCCTGAATTCTCCTGAACTCTATTGACGACTTTATGAACGCGTTCATAAACGCGTACATATAAGCCATGAGAAAACTTCCAAACTTTCATATCATTGAAGCTTTCGGTCTAGGCATGATTAGTTCTCGAACTCGTCATTACTTGGCCCTTGAAATTCAACAACTTAATCCAAGCGATGTTCAAACTAAGTATTTGGACCAGAAGTCGCAAAGCGATGTCCAAACAAGAATTGGACCAGAAGTCGCGAACCTTCAAATAAGGTTGAGTCTTCTGTAACTTTTGGCTTAGTCCAAATTTCATAGAAGATTGAGAATGGGTAATCAAGTTATGTACTTTCTTAGTTCCGGAACTTACTTGAGCCCTACTCATGGTTGCTTAAACTTTAAGCAAAGCCTCCCTTGGTGATCACTATAAATAGATGACCTTCTGCAAGATACAATCTCAATCCTCTACACATCTGTGTATCCTTACATAAAGCTTGGTCGTCATCTCGAAGTCCTTTTGGACTACGACTATTGAAAGACTTCACTTGAGGATCGTAAAGCACAGGTCGGAAGTAAAATTCCATCCTGTATCTTTGGTCGATTGAATATTTTCAATCTTATCACGACCAAGATTTGATAGAAACTTTGTAAGGTAGATCTTGAATCGTAAACCCTAGAAGTTCCCAACGCATATTCACGAACTAGGTTTCGTACTAACTTCGTCACGCGTTTGGAGGTAAAGTTGTTTAGGCTAGATCAGTAAGTATTATTCAACATATCGATTTCCATTAACCTTCACTGTAAGTCTAAAGGATATCACAATCGTATTCTTGTTTGATTACTTGGATACTTTTAGGCGTCCTGTTAGAGGCAGGGTAACGCTAGTCTTCACGAAGGGAAGTGGAGCAACTCCTAGGCCTGTAAAGGACGTCATCTAGGGGAATCAAGTACGTAGGTTTCTGCGGGAGCCAAGAGACGTATGAGCACATTGGTAGCTGAGTTGCTTGTAGGGAGAATTCAGTCTTGATACAGTCCAGTCCGAAGTCTGAGAGTAGGCTAGCGCCTGTATAGCGTTAATACTGAGGGTGTTCACATCTGGACGAGGTCCCGGGGTTTTTCTGCTAGGTTTGTCGTTTCCTCGTTAACAAAATTCTGGTGTCTTGCATTACTTTTCCCTTCCGCATTATATTATCTTTGATCTATATAATTGAAGTAATTGCAAGTTTGTTGATTCATAACCTTTGAGTGAATCCATCTCTATTGAGATCTACGAGAACTACATTCTTGTTAGGGTTCGGTTCTCTGAATTATACTGAGGTTGTTGTTTGAATATTGATTTATGAGATCGTTCAAACAACTATAATCAACAAGGTTCACGAAAACCAAAAGTTGGTGGTATATCTCGGTATCCCTGCTTTTTCAGTTGGTATCAGAGCCGGCAAACACCTTGTAAAGGACGTAACTGTCTGTGTTTGACGCTTTCGTGAACTATGAACACACATTCTGCGAATGTACATGTTCCACCAGTCTTTGATGGCACAAATTATATATGGTGGAAATCTGCTATGCGTTCGTTTCTACAATCTCGAGACTTTGACAGTTGGGTCTACGTGATTGATGGATACACACCACCTACTCTTACTATAGGAGAAGGTGATGCTGCTATTACTCGCAAAAAGAAACCAGGCGAGTATGACGAAAACGACAGAGCCAAAGCTAAACTTGAAGCTGGTGCCCTTAACGCATCATTCACGCCATAACTCCTGATCTGCATCATCATGTGGAAACATGTGAATTTGCTAAAGATGCTTTGGATATTTTGAAAACAGTATACGAAGGTAATACTGCAGAGAAAGAAGCAAGACTTTAAAATCTCATGTCTGACTGGGAAAATCTCTGAGTGTCTGATGAAGATACCTTTACAGAATTTGAGCACAAGCTCTCTGAAATCGTGAACGCCTCTCTATCACTAGGGAAAACTATCGAAGAAAAAAATATTGTACGAAAAATCCTAAGGTCCCTTCCTCCCAGACATGATTCGAAAAAACATGCCATCCAAGAAAAACATGGATATGACATATCAAGAGGTGATTTGGTTTCTAAACTAAAAATCTTTGATTATGAGCATCAAAGTAAAGTCATATCCCTGAAGGCTCAGACCCCTGAGACACCTCTTGATAAAAATCCTGATTCTGAATTGAATGATGAGGAACGGAAACTACTTTTTCTCGTCTCTCAATTATTAAGAAAGAAAAGGAACCCACATACTTTTTCTTCTCACAACAAAAAACAGAATTGAGAAAATACAGAGGATTTTCCACAGTGTTTCAAATGTCTAGGTTATGGACATATCTCTCCTGATTGCCCTAACAAAGACTACTGTGATAAATTGAAAGCCTAAAACGCAACTCTAGACTGTCCAGATGAGGAACGCTTGGGGCTCACTCCATTGCATAAGGATCTCTGTATGCATTCATCTTACTTATCATTAAGTGCTCAACATGATGATATCCATCAAGATAAGCAAATCTGTCTCTTGACAGAAAAAATCACTCTGCTTCAAAAAGATCTTGAAAAGGAACGGATTGAACATAAAGCAGACAGGGAACAATTCATGCTTGAGTTGTCAAACCTTGAGTCTCGTATTCAGAACTTTGAAAGACATTCTCTGTCTAGTATAATGTATCTTCATAATATTGAAACTCAACAATTGAGAGAAGATAACCTTGTACTCAGGAACATATTAGATAGTCTGTCTATTTCAAAAGGGGTCTCTCTAAAAGTGAAAAAGTGAATAATGTAGAACTTCTCCAAAGAAGTTGTCTCACATGAGACCCCCTCGTGATCTTGGGTCTCGACCTACAGTTATTGCTTCACCAACTTTTAGTTTTCGTGAACTTAGTTGATTATAGTTGTTTGAACTATCTCACAAATCAATATTCAAACAACAACCTGAGTGCAGTTCAGAGAACCGAACCCTAACAAGAACGTAGTTTTCGTAGATCTCAATAGAGATGGATTCACTCAAAGGTTATGAATCAAAAAACTTACAATTATTTCTATTATATAGATCAGAGACAATATAATGCGGAAGGGAAAAGTAATGCAAGACACCAGAATTTTGTTAACGAGGAAACTGCAAACCTAGCAAAAAAACCCCGGGACCTCGTACAGATGTGAAAACCCTTAGTATGAACGGTATACAGACGCTAGCCTACTCTCAGACTTCGGACTGGACTGTATCGACACTGAATTCGCCCTACAAGCAACTCAGCTACCAATGTGCTCCTACGTCTCTTGGCTCCCGCAGAAACCTACGTACTTGATTCCCCTAGTTGACGTCCTTTACAGGCCTAGGAGTTGCTCCACTTCCCTTCGTGAAGACTAGCGCTACCCTGCCTCTAACCGAACGCCTAAAAGTATCCAAGTAATCAAACAAGAATACGATTGTGATTTCCTTTAGACTTATAGTCAAGGTTAATGGAAATCAATATGTTGAATATAGCTTATTGATCTAGCCTAAACAACTTTACCTGCAAATGCGTGACGAACTTAGTATGAAACCTAGTTCGTGAATATGCGTTGGGAACTTCTAGGGTTTACGATTCAAGATCTACTTTACGAAGTTTCTATCAAATCTTGGTCGTGATAAGATTGAAAATATTCAATCGACCCAAGATAAATGATGGAATTTTATTTCCGACCTACGCTTCACGATCCTCAAGTGAGGTCTTTCAATAGTCGTAGTTCAAAAGGACTTCGAGATTACGACCAACCTTTATGCAAGGATTCACAGATGTGTAGAGGATTGATATTGTATCTTGCAGAAGGTCATCTATTTATAGTGATCACCAAGGGAGGCTTTGCTTAAAGTTTAAGCAACCTTGAGTAGGGCTCAAGTAAGTTCCGGAACTAAGAAGGTCCATAACTTGATTACCCATTCTCAATCTTCTATGAACTTTGGACTAAGCCAAAGTTAAAGAAGACTCAACCTTGTTTGAAGGTTCGCGACTTCTGGTCCAATTCTTGTTTGGACATCGCTTTGCGACTTCTGGTTCAAATACTTAGTTTGAACATCGCTTGGATTAAGTTTTTGAATTCCATGGGCCAAGTAATGACGAGTCCGAGAACTAATCATGCCTATACCGAAAACTTCAATGATATGAAAGTTTGGAAGTTTTCTCATGGCTTATATGTACGCGTTCATGAACGTTTCATAGAGCAGTCAATAGAGTTCAGGAGAATTCAAGAACTTGTATGTACGCGTTCATCCAGACTTTTGCTCGTTCTCTGAAATGCCATACAAACACATGTACGCGTTCGTGTACGCGTTCACTGTTGTGGTCACTTTCAAGAGACAATCCAGCATAGTCTACCTATACAAATTATCACGAGTGTGACAAATGCAAAGGCGGGAATTCTAAAATACCTTCGGATCATATAAACAACATCATAGACTATTGGTATGATAGGAATGGTGAATACGATACGGAAAGGAAAAACCTTTCTAACCTTTAGCGAGGACGTTATGATTTATCAAGTAGTAAGCTTCGGCCTTCGTCTTTATCAGTCTTCGTCTCGATTACCTAAAACTATCCTAGTCCGAGGTTGTAGAGTAAACTTATCAAGGATTGTGTTTTTGTCTCATAAATTTGACAACTGACTTGAGATAATGTGGATACCCCAAGTTCAATAGGGCCTAATGAGCTTGACACATACTAAGTTAAGCTCGTCTAGTTGGGCTTGGGTTTAGACATCTTAGGTGTTTAAGAGATAAAGGATGGCAATTATGTTAATAAGTGGCTAAGAGGACACATGGCAACTAAGGAGTGAAGGGGAGTCTCTATAAATAGGGCTCTAAAAGATCATTAGGGAGGTTCTTTGGAAAGAAGGAGAAATTAGACTACACTTGGAGAGAGAAAGAGAAAGCAAGAGAAATGAGGTAAATCGGGTTGCTACCTCTGTGACTCGGATCGGATTGTCAATCTTACCCCATTCACAGTTGGCGACCACACCGGGAGACTGATTTCGAGTCCAGCGGAATGCAGCGAGTGCGAGAAGCAGCAAGCGCGCCACAAAAGAAAGCTGAGCGAGTCCCCGCACCGGGCGAGGATTTCGTTTTGATAGAGAATGAACCGACGGATAGCGATACCAACGATGCACAAAGAAGTGAAAAGATATCTGTAGGAATTGTAAATGCGCCAAAAACATCAGTGCAGGAAAGTAAAGAAGTTGCACCATCTACCATTGTTGACGCGCAGGACACGAGTTTGGATGAAATGCGACAAGAGTTTGCAGTGCAGGCGAAAAGGCAACAACGATTGATGATGCTGATTAGACAGAAGGAGGGCGCGTCCTCACCAGAAGATGCCGGTCTGATCAACGGAACTCTTGATGAACCAAATATGGCCGGAATTGTCCCCGGAAAAGTGAAGCCCGCGGCTACAAAGGAATTTCAACAAGAAATTGAGAGTCCTAGTGCACCAACTGGGAGGATCTCGGAGGAAGACTTAGCTGGGTATATTTAAGAACACTACCGAGTAGCAAAACAAGACCACGGGTATAGCTCTCTGGACCCCCCTTATACAAAAGAAGTGGTCGCTTACAAGTTCCCGCGTGATTACACATCGCCTAAGTTCAAGGTATACACGGGGAAAGGAAACGCGCGAGAACATCTGGGTCGTTTCCTCTCAACAATGAACCAACACGCAAGAGATGGAAACTTATGGAATTTTCAAAATCCTTGTCCGATACCGAGTACACCTGGTATGACAACTTAAAACCAGGGAGTATAGCAACATGGGAGGAGATGGCGCGCTTATTTCTCAAAAAATTCTTTTCCGCGAAGAGGCGGGTAGCGTCGGTCGATTTAGCGCGAACAACAATGGGGATTGATGAGGACCCTATGAAGTACATTACAAGGTTCCGAAGTCATGCGCTCGAATTAAGTGAGGATGTGCCAGAGGACAGGTTGGTTGAGATCTGCGTAGGAAAGATGACTGCTACCTTACGTTTCGCCTTATCCAACTTTCAATTCCAAACATTCGTAGAGTTGGAAGAAGCAACGGCGCGGGTATCAGACTGTCTGGGGATATTCCAACAAGCAAAAATAGAGCAGACATGGTACAATTCGGTTAACTCGTTAAGCGCAGCAGTTACCAACAATGGACCTATTCCAGGGAACAAGCGTCCAGCACCGTTCCAACCATACCAAGGCGCGGCTCCACAAGGAATACGAGGTGCGAACAATTCCAACAGTCAGCCCCCTATTCCGGCGCCCATACCTTGCACTAAGGAGCAAATTGAGAATCTGGTCGATCAATGGGCCGCTAACGGAGAAATTAATTTACCACCTGTCGTTGTAGACCTAAGTACAGTTAACAAGGCGCATGAACGATACTGCCACTTTCACAGGAGGGTGAACCACCCAACCCTCGACTGTTACGGCGTGCGAAACGCATTTTGGAGGAAGGAAAGAGCGGGGGAGATAGTCCTCGGGCGGCAACAAATAGACAAGGATCCCTTGCCCAAACACAACGCTATGATGATTTCCCACGACCCTAGAGACGAAGAGTGGGCAGCATGGGAGGATTCCAAGGAAGAAGCATGTGAATTGTCCAACGGAAAACAGTATTTTGAGGTAACGAACAGTGTCGCCTTCCAATTCTCCAAGACGATCATCGCACAACAATTCTTTGATTCCCTTGGTTTCAGTGAAGACCAGATTAGGGAGGCGTCTCAGGCAATCACCGCTATAGCTGCAGGTCATCAGGCGATGTCAAGAGGAAGGATTACTTTTGATGATAGCGATATATGCATTCCTGGGGAGCTACGCCCGCTGTATCTCACCGTGACTGTAAATAAGCAGCAATTAAGAAGAGTATTCATCGATGGAGGAGCATCTCTAAACCTCATCTCGGTACATACCTTGGATTTGCTGGGCATACCGAGAGCATGGATCAGGGAGCGGAAGACAGTAGTACGAGGTTTCGGAGGTCACTCCCAGGAAGCGATCGGAGTGATATGCCTCACCATGTCTATCGGGCCAATTAAAGCGTCGGTACCCTTCCATGTGTTGGACGACCATACTCGTTTCACCTGCTCCTAGGGCGCGGATGGATACGTGATCACCATGTCGTGGCATCCACTTATCATCAGTGCATCAAAACTAGCATTGGGGGCAAGGAATACAGGGTACCCGCCACAAATAACCCTTTTGGGCCTGAGGAGGTGTACATGGTGGAAGCAGCTTTTTATAAGCCAGCGGAGCAAAGTGAAGCATCCGTAATAGGCCTATCGCGGACAATCCCCTTACCAAAGTGGGAAGAAGACAACAAAGTCTCGGTATTTAACCCCGCTCGCTTAGTAATACCCAAGGAGAAAAGGAAGGTCGAAGAAAAAGCGTCTGTGTTCAGTACCAACCGACTGGGGGCGGCAACAAGCGTCAAAAGATCAAAGTCAGAACTGGAGCCCCGGTTCTACCGCTTTCCCACTCAAAGCGGGGGACACGTTTACAGATTATAGCAATCAGCGGAGGTGTTGCCGCCTGATCAATTGTGTGAAGCGTCTACAAGCCAGGCGACACCATCTCTCTACGAAGAGGAAGAAGTAACGAAAGATTCTTTACCAGTGGAAGAACCTGTAGAGATACCATCCCTGGACGAGGTGGAAGAAGTAGACATTGGTGATAGCGAGGAGAGGCTAATCAAGATCAGCACGTCCCTCGGAATGAAAGAGCGGAGAAGAATAATCGAATTATTAAAAGAATATGAAGATGTATTCGCTTATACATATAGCGAAATGCCGGGTTTAGACGCGGAATTGGTCGCACATTCTTTAGACGTTATGCCACACGCTCGCCCTATAAAACAAAAAAGTCGTACCTTTCATAAGGATGTCGCGTTAGCAATAAAGGAGGAGATTGAGCGATTGGTGGCAACGAAATTTATCAAACCCATAAAGAACGCGCCATGGTTATCCAACATCGTACCAGTAATGAAGAAAAATGGGAAGATCCGCTGTTGCGTCGACTACAGAGACTTAAATAGGGCCTGCCCGAAAGATGAGTTCCCGGTGCCAAATGTCGATATGCTAGTAGACGCGACTAGTAACCACCAAATGTTCTCGTTTATGGATGGTTACAGTGGCTACAATTAGATTAAAATGAACTCCGTAGACGCGCACAAAACAACGTTCCAAACACCGTTTGGATGCTTCTATTACGCGGTGATGCCCTTCGGATTGAAGAAAGCAGGGGCGACTTACCAACGAGCCATGGTCTCTATCTTCCATGACTTGATCCATAGGCAAGTCGAGGTATATGTCGATGACATTGTGGTCAAGTCCCAGAAGAAGGAAGACCACATTGATCACTTACGCATGGTATTTGAGCGCTGCAGACAGTACAAACTCAAGATGAACCCTCTAAAGTGCGCTTTTGGGGTCACATCAGGCAAGTTCTTAGGTTTCGTGGCCACTAGCACGGGAATCCAGGTAGATCCAGGAAAGGTGCAAGCAATACTTAGTATGGACAGCCCCGCCAATGTGCACGAACTCCAAAGTTTTCTGGGAAAAATATCATATGTTCGAAGGTTTATACCGGGCCTCGCCCAGATGATGGCCGCTTTTATTCCACTTCTAAAGAAAGGATGCGCGTTCCAGTGGGGAGACGTTCAGCGGACTGCTTTCGAAAATATAAAGCGATGCTTAACTTGTCCACGAGTCCTTCGACCACCGATACCTGGGAAGCGCCTACATTTTTATCTAGCATATACCACCGAAGACATCTGGATACTAAGGGTGCTTTTTATACCTGGACAAATTGTCGAAAGGGAAGTCATCACACCGAGATTAGATTGGACAGAACCTTATGTGATGCAGAGTGGCTGCTTCACTGGGATTCCTCCATTTGCTCTACTCTCCCTAGAGTAAAATCTGACCATCATCCTCTTCTTTTTGAGGCTGTGAAAGGTGAAAAACATTTTGCTTCCTCTTTTAAATTTCAGAGTATGTGGTTGCACCATCCGGGTTTGCGTGAGATTATTAATACTGCCTGGCAAGTTCAATTTTATGGCTGTCCAATGTATATTCTTATGCAAAAGTTGAAACACCTTAAAAATGTTTTAAAAACTTGGAATCGTGAGGTTTTTGGTGATGTGCAGTTGGCTATAGATAATGCAACCAAGGAGCTTGAGGAAATTCAGTCCAGGATTGCTGCAGAAGGGTATACAGATGATCTTCAGATTCTTGAAACTGAAGCATCCAACAAGATGGTGCATACTCTCACTGTTCAGCGTAATTTTTGGCGCGACAAATCTAGACTACAGTGGGTAAAGGATGGTGATGCTTGTACTAGATTCTTTCATAAATATGCCAAAATAAGAGCTTCAACTAACAAGCTTTCACACTTAATGGCTGGGGATGAGCTCTTAACTTCTCATGAGGATATCTCAAATCATGTTCTTGGTTATTTCCAAGATCTCTATGCTACTACGCCTGACACCACAGCGGGGGATGACTTCATTTCCTCTCACATTAAGCATTCTGTCACCTTTGAGGAGAACAACGCTCTAACTCAAATGCCTGACATGCTGGAGATTAAGAGCGCTGTCTTTGCTATGAATGCTAATGGCGCTCCGGGTCCGGATGGTTTTGGAGGTATTTTTTTCACAACCTTTTGGGACATTGTAGGGCTAGATGTTATGAACTCAGTTATGTTCTTCTTTGAAAAAGGCTGGCTGGTTCCCAATGCCAATGCCTCTCATGTTATTATCATCCCTAAAGAGCCTGGTGCTAACACAGTTGATAAGTTTAGGCCAATAGCTTTAGGCAATTTCCATTTCAAGATCATTGGTAGAATCTTAGCTGATAGGTTAAGCCCAATTGCCTCTCGTTGTTTCTCCACAGCAGAGAGCTTTCATTAAGGGCCGAAATATTTTCGAATGTGTTGCTTTGACATCTGAAGCAATCAATATTCTTGACTATAAGATGTATGGAGGCAATATTGCGATAAAGTTTGATATTCGCAAGGCTTTTGACACCTTGGATTGGAATTTCATACTGCGAACGCTTTCTGCTTTTGGCTTCTGTCAACGTTTTGTGGGATGGATCAGCACAATTCTTCACTCTGCCAAGCTGTCTATTATTGTGAATGGCAGAGCAATGGGATATTTCAGCTGCACTAGAGGAGTTCGCCAAGGCGATCCTCTCTCGCCTATTCTTTTTTGCTTGGCAGAAGACGTTCTAAGTTGCGCGATATCAGACATGTTTGAACAAGGTAAAGTCCATCACATTTCTTCTCCAAGAGGTGCGGTTTCTCCTTCTCATGTTTTATATGCAGACGACATCATGGTCTTTTGCAGGGGGTACAAAAAGAGATGTTTCTAACATTATGAAGACTTTCCATGAGTATGGTGATTACTCAGGCCAGTGTATAAGTCTAGCCAAATGCACTCTTTATGCTAGTAAGCACATTACTGCTAGGGCTACAGATCTTGCTGATTACTTTGATATTCCCTTAGGATCTTTGCCTTTTAATTATCTGGGTGTCCCTATCTTTCAAGGCAAGCCGAGAAAGAGACACCTTCAGCCTATTATGGACAGAATTAGGACTAAATTTGCAACTTGGAAAGGAAAGTCCATCTCAATGATGGGTAGAGTTGAATTGGTAAGATCTGTTATTACTAGCTCAGCTCTATACAGCTTCCACATCTATGAATGGCCACACTCCTGTATTCGAACTTTGGAAAAATGGATACGAAATTTTATATGGTCGGGTGATATCTTTACTAGGAAGCATACCACAGTTGCTTGGAAAAAGCTTTGTCTTCCCTATGATGAGGGTGGACTAAATATCAATTCTCTGTTTCATCTAAATTGTGCAGCGCTAATGAAAATGACTTGGCAGGTTATGACAGGTGATTCGTATTGGTCTTCCTTCATTAAAGCTAGGTTTCAAAACTGCTCGTACTACAGGAAGTCTTCGATATGGCCAGGCTTTCGAAACCAATGGCCGATTATTCAAAATAGCACTTTATGGTTGATTGGCGACGGTTCTTCTGTGGATTTCTGGAAAGATAACTGGTGCGTTTCTTTAGGAATGCCCATTGGTGATTATCTTGATCTTGATACCACCAATATGCAGAACATGGTTGAGGAGTTTATTGAGAATGGTAAATGGTCTTTTCCCTCCTACATGCCAGAGCTTACTAGCTCAGTTAAACAGGCAATAAACGAAGTTTCTTTTGCGCCTCAAGTGACAGACAAGATGGTCTGGATTCATAGTAACTGTGGGGTGGTTACTATGCAGTCAGCTTTTGAATTTTGCAGGCCAAGATCAACTCCATCAGCAGACTTTAAGGATCTTTGGGCCATCAAACCCCTCCTCGCAGAGCAGCAATAGTATGGAAGATTCTCCACTGCAGAATTGCGACTGATGATAACTTACGCTGCTGCGGTGTGTCCATGGCCAGCTGCTGCAATATGTGTCCAGTTCCATGCTGTTCAGAAACTCAATCTCATTTGTTCCTTAACTGCTTTTTTGCCAACAATCTGTGGGCATGGATTTCTACGGTTTTCAGTCATCAGCTCGCTACCGACTCCATCCCTGGACTGTTTGCCTCTGTGAGAAACTTCAAGGGTTGTTCTCAAGTCAAAAACTTACTGTGGATTGCTGTCGTTAATTGTATTTGGCTCATATGGGAGTGCAGGAACAAATTGAGATTTCATCACGTTCACACTCCCACTCAGATTGCAGAAAAGAGACTCCTGAACCTTATTAGTGAATCAGGTATTAACTCCAAGGGATTTTCTTTCGGGTCATCGACTGATATGCAGATTTTGAATGTTTTCAGGTTGAAGAGACGTTACCCTAAACCTCCTAGAGTTTTGACAGTTAAGTGGCAGCCTCCCTTGTATGGATGGATAAAGGTAAATGTTGACGGCTGCTCTCTTGGCAATCCAGGCCCTGCTGGATGTGGCGCAATCTTTCGTGATCATAATGGTCTAGCCCGGGGTTGCTTAGCTCAATCCATTGGTAATGACAATTCCATGATGGCAGAATACTGGGGTGCTATTCACGCGTTCAGGTTAGCGCAATTCAAAGGCATTCGTAAGCTCTGGTTCGAATGCGATTCCATGGCAATCATTGCGGCTATAGATAACCCTTTGTTAATCCCTTGGAAGCTTTCTATACAGTGGTCGAACTGTATGAGATTTCTTTCTACTATCGACTTCAGATTCTCTCATATTTATAGAGAAGGGATGCGGTGGCAGATCTTCTGGCAAAACATGGCGCCTCGGTAAATTCTATATGGTGGGAGCAGCTTCCTTCATTTGTGAGACACAATTTAGGCATAGACAGGTCATACCTGCCTGGGTACAGATTCTGTTGATTGTAATCCATTTTCTCTTGTTATTTTTAGTTTTCTTTTTCTTTTTTGCCCCTGTCTTTTTGAGGTCAGGCCTAGCCCCCCTCTTTCTTTTCTTTGATTTTTAATAAAATTACTTCCCAGTGTGCCATTGCCATGGGAAGTTTCCTTTTTTTTAAAAAAAAAAGAAGTAAAGCTATGTCTATTTACAAAAGTTATGCTTTTTCTCACGATCAA